>MNCI01016076.1:1296-30063 GCA_015680685.1 Gnetum montanum | reverse complement strand
GTTCCATCACACCCATGTCAAATGGAAAGATGTACATCATAGTCACTGTTGACTAGTGTACGAAATAGGCAGAAGTAGTAGCTATCATCAATTGTACATCATCTATAGCTGCTCGATTTGTGCAAAAAAATGTTGTAAATAGGTTTGGGGTGCCATGTGCACTAGTTTTTGATAATGGTACTTACTTTATAGGCACCACCTTTTGAAAGCTTATGTGACGCTTGGGGGTTGATCATAAATTAACAACACCTTACCACCCCAAGCCAACGATCAAGTTGAGGTTACCAATAGGGAGATCACTAAGTTCTTAACAAAAACAATTAGCCAATATAGGAGATACTAGAGACCTAAACTTAACAATGCCCTTTGGGCCTACCACTCAACATGAAAAATTCCTATAGGCTATTCTCCCTATGAGTTAGTGGATAGAAAATTGCCAATGNTGTGAACACTGTGAACATGACAGTGAGATGACCACTTATATGGAGGGACCTCAGTAGTGGATCAAACCACTAGAATCCTTCGACATGTGGGGCATTGAATTAATGGGTTCCATCACACCCATGTCAAATGGAAAGATGTACATCATAGTCACTGTTGACTAGTGTACGAAATAGGCAGAAGTAGTAGCTATCATCAATTGTACATCATCTATAGCTGCTCGATTTGTGCAAAAAAATGTTGTAAATAGGTTTGGGGTGCCATGTGCACTAGTTTTTGATAATGGTACTTACTTTATAGGCACCACCTTTTGAAAGCTTATGTGACGCTTGGGGGTTGATCATAAATTAACAACACCTTACCACCCCAAGCCAACGATCAAGTTGAGGTTACCAATAGGGAGATCACTAAGTTCTTAACAAAAACAATTAGCCAATATAGGAGATACTAGAGACCTAAACTTAACAATGCCCTTTGGGCCTACCACTCAACATGAAAAATTCCTATAGGCTATTCTCCCTATGAGTTAGTGGATAGAAAATTGCCAATGCTTCCTATTCAATTTGAGCTTTGTACACTTTCAATAGCTTGTGACCTTGACCTTGACCTTTGTCTAGCATAGAAAGAGAGATTGATCAACGTTAATGTGCTAGATGAGAAAAGATTGGTGGCCTTCTCCCTCAATGAATTGCACAAAGCATTAAATAAGCAAAGCCATGACCTCAAAATAAGGAAAGTAAAATTTTAATTAGGAGATAAGGTTCTTTACTAGAACCCCACACATGTGCCACAAAGAATTAAGTTTCAAACATTGTGGGAAAGACCTTATATCATCTATGACACCTTTTCTTTTTGGGGCAATGTTGATCTACAAATCTGAGAGCCCAAATAAGAAACATGTTGTCAACATGTAACCAGTCAAACCTTTCCATGGGCCCAAGATAGCTAGTGCTAGAAACACCTCTTTATATGGACAACTTCACGCACTATTTTAGATCTCCTCCTTTCAACTTAGTCATGGGGGAGATGGCCATCTACACTAATCAATCAAAGTAACTCCTCAGTGTTTACACTTATTTGTTGTACAATTTTCTTGTTATGTATATTTTTTATTTTACATTGGCCTTACTATGTTTTCCCTTTCTTGAATATCTTACAATTTCTTGTATATTTTATTTTATTTTGGTTTGGTTTTCTTATGTTTGTTTTCTTTTCCTTTATTGCTAATAGGACATAGTATCGCTGCTACTATTGATACTGATTTGTACTTAATGTTTTTGATTGCTAATGTTTGGATTCTATCTTCAAATTTTGGATTTAATAACTAAGACATGGTTTCTTTTTCATGGAACAGGTAGTGAGTCCATGTCATCCACCCATCCAAAAAATTCTCCAATGTTCTTGGTTTTGGAAATATGAGGTTCCTTTCTTAATAAGAAATTTAATGAACTTAGGACCTTGGTAGTTTTCAAACTTGGGAAGGATTAAATGGATTAAAAAGGATGTGACTTCAAGGGAATTTTATATCCTCTGCACTTGCCTACTCTCTTTGGTGCATGAGTGTTTTCATGGATTTCTTACCATTTCATTGTTGACCAATAGTAGGAAGTTAAAGTCTTTGCAGGGTGTGGTTCCCATCCAAAAAATTCATAAAAGCATAAAAAAATGATGGAAATTCAAAGCACATCCCTTAGACTTAATAATGGGCTACAAGTACTAGTTATGGGACTAGAAAGACATGTTACCCATGCTTGAAGGTCCCCTCTAACTAAGACCCTTTCTCACTTCTTACTTCTCTTTTCTTCTCAATTAGGAACAGTGATTGATATGTGAGAGCATTCTTGTGTCTTGAGGAGGTTATTTTATCGTAGAGAATCAATGCAAAGTCACTAGAAGTGGTTGGTTTTTATCTGGACTAAGGATGGACTTTATTGAGTCATTTAACCACAAAATCCACAAGGGACTTCATGTGGTCATGATTCAAAACTCCATTTCTCTCTCTCTCTCTCTCTCTCTCATCCACCAAAGCTTTTCATAGTTCACCTCACTACCAATTTTCTACGTTTTGTTCAATGTCTTAGTTTTATGTGTTCAAATTCTTAGGTAGATTCTTCCAGGATTAGGTCCTTAACTTTTCATAACTATCAATCAAACATGGGGCCCATAGACTCCTTGGTTTGAGGATATTCAAGAGTAAAAGGGGCATGAGCTTGCTATGGGAAGGATCCACTTGCATTTCTCTTGGTTAGGATAGTTAAGTTCTTTATCCTTAGACATTTTCACAATCAAATATTTCCACATTTCTCATTGGTTACATCTAGTTATGAGCTCCTTAGTGGCACTTCTCCTATAAATTCATTCTCCAATTAGAACCTCCTTTTTTCACATAATCTAAGCCCTATTCAAGCATTTCATCATGTTCATGACTTTTCTGGCTCTCTGAGGATACCAAGTTCATGCTCTAACTCCTATTTTTCAAAATTTTCAAATGTAAAACATTTTACTATAGGATCCATCAACTAGACCTTGTATATGGAGCCACCATGTAGATGAGACCTTGTTGACATATCATAAAAATCCTATAAATATACAGCCACACTATGCCATTTTTCAATTTGAGCTTAAACAAGGGGGGAGTTTTTGAAATTTTCAGAGCCCAAAACATTTCAAAGTCCAAAACTTTCAAACCGTTTGTCCAATTAACCTCGTTTTTCAGTCCTACAGCTACCGAAGGTAAGCTCTTAGTCATGGGTGCCACAAAACTTAGGTTTTTAATGAAAAAATTTTCAAAATTTTTCTAACTCCCACAAGGGTTTAACTAATAAACTAACATTAAAAACATCAATTTATAAAAGTTAATCCCTCCCAATAAACTTTAGTGACTATCTAAGTTAAATAACATTAAAATAATCAATCCACCATGGTTATGACTTAGCCAAAGTGTAACTACCCAATGAGATAAGGTACTTTAATGTTATAAGTTATACATTATACGCTAATCCTGGGTTATGTTATAACCACATATGACACCAAAAGGGAAGCATACATAGGAAGGAGGACCATCCCAATTGAGGGATAAATGGCTAAGAATTGGAAGAGGCTAAGAAAAGCCCCAAGGATAGGTGGTAGAAACCCACATAATGAAACCTCTTTGGGAAGAGCCCAAAGTGGAATCTGTTAGAAAATTTTTTGAAGAAGTGGCCATGACAAAATAATCAGACCTAGATGAGGCACTAGGGCCAAGGCCAAGCCTTAAGGTCATACTGATAGATGCTTGCCTTAAGAAAATCAAATCCAAGGAGGTCCAAAAATCTGTGCTTCAAGAGTTAAACTTTAGATCCGTCTTGGAGTTTGCTCCTCAAGAAGTCAAAACTCAACTACAAA
Organism: Gnetum montanum; assembly: GCA_015680685.1. Taxonomy (NCBI): domain Eukaryota; kingdom Viridiplantae; phylum Streptophyta; class Gnetopsida; order Gnetales; family Gnetaceae; genus Gnetum; species Gnetum montanum. The sequence goes on along the minus strand of MNCI01016076.1, from coordinate 26,238 downwards.
ACTCTCCCATGTGGCCCATCCTCACTTCCAATTGGGAGTGGTACATGGGAGAGACATATCTCTTCTGGAACAATAGGCAGGCCAATTCGATGGTCAAAATCAAGGACATCTCTGTGTCCTACTCGGTGAAAGTAATCTCTAAGGCCCTTGGATTGCTTGAAACTAGGGCCACTCTTGCAGAAATTCCAACGCAGGTAGATCTAGGCATCAAGAAAGAATGGATGTAGTGGTGCTATAGAGTGGACCACAAGGAGTTTGGTGCACTCACCATGGTGGAACATGCATATTTCAAAATTTTGGCCTTTTACCTAAATCCAATGGTGAGGCCTAGGTAGATCACAACCTTCTTCGCTTGTGCATGTGCCCTTGTAAGAAAAAGATTTCTATCTTGAAATAGATATGTGCTTCAAGGAGAATGAATGTGGAAGGAAGGCACTCTCCTTTCCATGCCTCATCAAAAAATTATACAAGAGGGAAGGCGTAACCTACTACATGAATGATGTAGTCTAACATGCTCCAACCACTTGGTGGGTAGATATGATGAAGGACAAGGTGCCTATGAAGGTGTTTTATGAAGAGGAGCAGTAACAACCACCCCCACCATCCACTCATGAGACAATGCTAGAGACTCACATTGCCATTGAGTGCATGTGAACTCTGAGAGTAGCCCTTACAATAGCAGCAAAAGTAAGCATAAATGAGTGATAGTGATCCATCTGTGTACATACTAGTTATGAGCCATCTTAATGATGTGGCTTGAACAATAAGTCAAATGGAAGGTGGGGTGCCAATTTTCTATGCCCAACACATGTAGGTGTTTGTAAGGCTGAATCCAAACATCCAAGAGGTCACGGTGTCCCTATTGCAACAACAGAAATTCCCAGGCATCTCTGGGAATGCTACTACCTTTTTGGTGCATTTGGAGGAGGGTGAGGGGGCAACTGTCTTGGTGATGTAGCACCAAGGGTAGTTGAAGATGGCTAAAGTGGTTGATGACAGAGTGGTTGAAGCACTCAATGCACCTGCTGTGTCTGTACTAGATGTTTCTACACTTAGGAATGTACAGATGTCCACAAGAGCTGTTAGTAGAAGGTTGAGCATAATTTAACATGAGAAATTGCTAGATCGATTGGTGGGAACTAGGAAATTGATTCTAGATATCTTTGACCTTCTAGATACCATCACTGTAACCCAGTTGAAGTTGCTCAAGGCAAGGATCAAATGGATCATCATGAAGGGGCAACTTGAAATAAATAGAGCTGAAAACCAACACATGGTTGCGGAAGTTGCCGAACTAAGAGGCCACCTTGTTGATCCTACACTACTCAACTAAGTAATCATGTAGGATGAAGCTTTCCAACAGCTTCAAACCAAGTTGCCCAACAGCTTCAAACCAAGTTGAAAGAGGTTGAGTTCAGAAAGGAGGCAATAGTCTTTGGCTAGTCCTTGGCTGATGCCATGATGCACAACATTTAGAAGGACCTGGTGTAGACTCGTCAAGAGAATGAAGCCCTAATCATAGAAAATTAATGCTTACAAAAGGTTGATGCACAAAAATAATAGATTTCTAAATTCATCCATGAATGCAAGTAGATTTAAGCATCAAGAAAGAATGGATGTAGTGGTTCTACGAAGTGGATCACAAGAAGGTTGGTGCACTCACCATGGCAGAACATGCATATTTCAAAATTGTGGCCTTTTAGCTAAATCCAATGGTGAGGCCCAGTAAGATCATAGCCTTCTTTGCTCGTGCATGTGGCACTATAAGTAAAATATTTTTCATCAACCTTTCACAGCTAATCTATCTTGAGATAGAGAAGCGCTTTAAGGAGAATGAACGTGAAAAGAAGCCACTTTCCTTTCTGTGCCTCATTAGAAAATTATGCAAGTGGGGAGGCATAGCCTACTACATGAATGACATAGTCTGACATGCTTGAACCACTTTCTAGGTAGAAATGATGAAGTAAAACATGTTGACGAAGGTGATTTATGAAGAGGAGCAACAACAATCACCTCCACCACCCACTCATGAGACAATGCTAGAGACCCCTGCTACCATTGAGTGCATGTGTGAACTCCAAGAGTAGCTTTTGCAATAGAAACAGCAGCAAGCATGAACAAGTGGTAGTGATCTATTTGTGTATAGACTAGCCATGAGCCATCTTAATGAAGTGGCTTGAACCATAAGTCAATGGAAGGTGGAGTGTCAATTTTCTCTACCCAACGCATGAAGGTGTTCACAGGGTTGAATCCAAATGCTCGAGAGGTAAAGATGTCCCTCTTGCAATAACAACAATTCCCATACATCTATAGAAATGTTGCTACCTTTTCAATGTGTTTGAAGGAGGGTGAGGGGGCAACTATCTTGGTGATGCAGCACCAAGTGTAGGAGACGGTGGTCGAGGTAGTTGTTGATAGAGTGGTCAAAGCACTTAATGCACCTACAACATTTATACTAGATGTTTCTACACTTAGGAATGTGTAAACATCCACAAGAGCTATTAGTGAGAGGTTGAATGCAAGCCAACATGAGGAATTGTTGGACCGATTGGTGGGAATCAAGCAACCGATTCTGGATATCTTTGACTTTCCAGATACCATCATTATAACCAAGTTAGAGCTACTCAAGGTAAGGATTAAATGCATCATCATGGAGGGCCAACTTAAAATATATAGAGTTGAAAACCAATTCTTGGCTATAGAAGTTACCAAATTGAGAGTTCACCTTATTGATCTTGCATTACTCAACCAAGCAATCATGCGGGATGAAGCTTTCTAACAACTTCAAACCAAGCTAAAAGAGGTTGAGTTAGAAAAGGAGGCAATAGTCTTTGACTAGTCGTTGGCTGATGCCATGATGCATAACATTTAGAAGGACTTGGTGCAAACTTGTTGGGAGAATGAAGCCCTGACCGCAGAAAATCAATACCTATGAAAGGTTGATGCATAAAAACTATAGATGTCTAAATTCATCTATCAATAGTAGGAGTAGCTTTCCACGGTGAATATTGAGTTGAGGAGGTTGGTAGAAGAGAATAGAAACCTCTCGATGGAGGAAGTCCATGCCTTGCACTAGAAATCTGCAATCGAGATTTTCACTTGGAAAAATGAGGCCCTTAAGTTTGAAAAGGTTAAAAATCACTACAAGGACTAGGTGGGATTGTAGAAAGAAATCAATGAGAAGAACATCCAATTGGAAAACACAAAACTTAATGAGGCCTTCCAATAGCTTAAGGAAGAAGGTGATGCTTGGTAGCCTATCTTTGATGGATTGAATGCATACAACAAGGCTAAAATTTGCATGAAGGTGCTATGGATAGAGGAAATGATAGAATATAGGGAGCTTGCCAACGTTCGATATGCAAACATGGTGATGCTAACTATTGGAAGGCCATAGTCAGAGTTGGAGAAGTAGGTGGCTAGCTTGTACTTGTTGTATGCGGTAGATTTCAAGCATCATAAAGAGACCAAGCAAAAGCTTGAGGTTGCAAATGCGGAACTCAAGGTTCTCAAGGTGAGGCTTATTGATCAGAGATCAACTATTGAGAACCTAGCCAGAAGAATGAATGACTACTAGGAGCTGCAAAATGCACTCAAGATAGTTGACATTGAACATAAATAGTTTGCTACTTGGTTTGTCAACGTGAAGGAGCTATTCCCAACAATGCCTTGTCCATGGAATATTCCCATTTTGGCCCACATTGGTGAAGCAACGTGAACCATGAATGATCCTCAAAGTAAGGAGGAGAAGATCAAGACATTGTTGGATGCCTTCTATCTTTCGCCAAGACTTGCAGCTATAATCAGATAACCACAACAATCACCTCAACCACCGTATGCACTCGAAGTAGGAGAAGGTCCTTCAAAACCTCAGGAACCTCCATTGCCTAGGACCGTTTGATCTTCTTCATTGTCTTCATGCCATCAGAGGAGTTGTGTTATTAGTTTTTGTCTTGGTGTTCAATTTTGTTATTTTGAACACCAAAATTTTGTAATGATTGTAAATCCATACACTTGGACACTTAGTTTTTGTTGTGTTTATTTTGTGTGTTTGTAGTTAGTCAATAATCCCATACCTTATCAAAATTTTGTAAGGCACTCGAGGATGAGTTTTCATTCAGTTATGAGGGTATGATGAGTTGTGATTATTAGGCCACATTGATGGGATCTCATCGAATTGATTCCATCGACATAGGGTTTGACTCGTTGACATGTACCTATCGATGTGGCACCTTGTCTTCACCTATAAATGTGTGTTGACCCATTGCATTTATGGCAATCATTCATTAGTTATAGCGAAGTGCTTGTAGTTATTCCTTCCAATAGTTAGAATATTTTCTGAGTGGCCGTAGTAGAAGCCAAAGAAGTGTACAAATATTTATTTGAGCATTGATGTACATTAGCACCTTAGTGTGAACACCAATAAAGATGAGCTTTTATGATCAAACCTTGCAACACTTGGAATAGATTAATTGTTTACTTATGCATTTAATATTCATGCAATTTGCTTTAATGTTTCTAAGTAATTAATTAATATTGATTAAATAATAAACATAAGTACAACCACTTTGAGCATATGTTTAGCGCTTTGTAATCCCAGTGGCACTTAACGCTTGGTAACCCAATGGCGCTATAGTGTGTCCAGGATGTGTATGGAAAGTGGGAATAAATGCTTATGTTAGGAGTAGTGAAAGCTTAGCTAGTTATTAGATTAAATAGGCATTTAATTACCTTATTCTTGTTATTAAGTGACTTAATTCATAAAAAACAAAATGATAAAAATCATATGCCTTAGTTAGACTTAATCATACACTTGCACTTCACAAGTGGAATTGGGAAGAAAATGATTGCAATGGTTAACTTCACTTCCTAGAACCAGTGTACTTAGAAACCTAAAGTCTATAGAATTCAACCAAAATGATGAGTGCACATTAGTGATTTGTATGGTTGGGCGTAGGGTATACTAGTTACTCATTAGATCGTGTCAAATTTTCTCACAAAATTGATGATATTGTAATTCATGGCACTTACTACAATTTATGTTAAAGTGTGTGCCTAAAATTCAATGCATGCTTAAATTTTAGTCACCCTTAAGGGTTCTTCTCATTTGAATAGTATTTGGACCCTTGGTGCCATCAGGCTTTGTAGTTGATATATGCTTGGCCTTGGTAGGCCATTAAATCTAAGTTTGGAGTTTTAGGTTTTAATTTTGAGCATGATTGTGCAAACTATGAACGAACCATAACCCAATTATTTGCTTGCATTGATATCATATTGAGTTTCTTAATATGTATGAGTAGAATCTAATCCATGGCCAATTCATGGTTCAGACTACAATTCAGTATTTGTTGAAGAAAAGGAACCACAACTCATAGTTTATATTGCAACTTAGTATTCATGGAAGAAAAGTAACCATACCTTGTGGATTTACTAGAAGGATTTCTTTAGTTTCTATTTTGGCTTAGACTATGACCTACGATCAAAGTACATACCACAACTTGTAAGTAACTTGTGGTGATTGTTGTGATGCTAGCCTCATACTAGCAAAAATCAGTAACCACAACCTACATTGTGACTATGAGGGAAAGCAAGATAAACAACAACTAAGCAACCAATCACAGTCATACTTATGATAGAATTCTTGAGCTCTAGTTGACCTCAAGTCCTTGCTAATTAAAACTAGGGCATATCTTGTTGTTGCTGCATCAATTCAACAAGAATACAGAAATAAAACCATTACCATCACCCTAACCTTGGCCTAACAAAATAGGATTAACTACTTGTGTTCTTTTTCATTATTTACCTTTATGAAGAGCTAGGCCTTTATTTGTTTGTAGTTTTTAAAAATCATCTACATTTCTTTTTTCCCACGTCTTTTTGGTCTTACATTTATTGGCTGTTTTGGAATAGTGGCTCATCGTCTGATCTTCTTTGCACATGTCGAAACCATTTAAGCATGATTCTTGTAACTTATCTGAAATAGGTGCTACTCCAGGTCTTTCTCTAATATATGTATTATGTAGTTTACCTCTTCCTAGTAGCTTTCAACATCCATTTAAGTATTTGCATATCTAGCACACTAATTTGTTATTCATGCCTCTTTTGTACTAACAAACATTCAACACCATATAAGATAATAGGCTTGATTATTGTCCCATAAATTTTTTTCTTTAGTTTATTTGTATTCTTTTATCACATAGAGAACCACTAGCCTATCTCTTTTTTAACAATCCTACTTGAATTCCATTTCTTATATCTTTATTAATTTCACTATTTGGTTTGAGGATTGATCCTAGGTAGTGGAATTGTTTATAGTAAGGGACTTTTTTGTCTTGAATTATCACTTCTATTTCACCAATATTTATCTTGTTATTAAAATTTTATTTCATATATTATGTCTTATCTATGCTAATTTTTAAACCTTTTGATTCTAAAGCATGTCTCCACTTCTCCATTTTAGAAGCAATATTTTCTAAAGTTGTATCCATCAACATAATATCATTTGCAAATAGTATACACCAAATGATTTTATCTTGTATTTTCCTTGTTAATTCATCCATAATAATAGTAAATAAGGATGCGCTAAGCATGATGTAGACCTACTGTGATTGGAAAATCAGATGTTGTTCCACAAGCTGTTCTAATTTTAGTGGTAGCTCCTTCATACAAATCTTAAATCAATTTAATATATTTATCAGGGATATTTTTCCTCTACAAGACCCACCAAATGATATCTCTAAGCACTATGTCATATGCTTTTTCCAAGTCAATGAAGATTATATGTAGATTTTCTCAATGTTTTTTGAATTTGTCCATCAATTGTCATATCAAGAAAATAGCCTTTATAGTATATCTTCCTAGTATAAAGCCAAATTGATTTTCTGCTACTATTGATTGAAGTTTGAGACAATACTTTTTGACTCTCTCTCAAAGCTTCATGGTACGATTGATTAACTTGATCCCTTTATAGTTTGAACACTTTTGCATATCTTCTTTGTGTTTGTAGATGGTAATAACAATGCCTTATTTGCAATTGTTAGGCATTTCTCCTTCCTTCAAAATTTAATATAAAAATAAAATACTTCACTTAGTTAATGCAACAAGAATATGGAAATAAAATACTCCACTTAATTAATGCATTTAGCGTATTTAAAAAATTATTACCTAAATCAAAGATATCTTTTAAATCTTCCATAATAGATGGTTGACATAATAATGCAAGTGAGCTTCTTTGCTTTTAACATCCTAATAGCGACATTTACTATTCAGGAGAGGAAAATTTTTGAATAATATTGTTTGTGCTTGGAATCTATCATTGTATATGATTAGTATGCTAAGATTCAAAGCTCAATGCTCAAAGCAAGGTCCAAAGAGGGTTAGTGGATGACTGAAAGCCTAATCTCGTTTTAGTGCCTGTGTCCATAAATTTTACAACTTAAAAAAGAAACACCATAACATGACTCCAAATAATGATCCCTTAATTATTGTTTAAAAATGCAACTTATAAATTAAATATTATGCTGCGTGCATTGGAGGTGAGGTAACTTAAACTGTGAGCAATCTTACGACAAAGATTCCACCAAAGAGGCATGGCCACAAGACGCATGACAAAATTACTACTGTTCTGATATAAAACCTTTCTCATCCTAGCAGTTGCGTCAACGTTTAGCTGTGAAATCTTGCTTCCTGGCAGACAAAAGCCTCGTTCTGTTGTTACATAGCGATTATAATATGTATTTGTCATAAATGAACGTTACATTCGATTTATTCAACAAAGCCTCCTTTGACATTTTAAATTTGAAATTACTGAAGGACAATATTAATACAAAATTGTGCAATTGCAACATGATTGGTTCACACCTTTAATGCAAGACATTGGTTTGAAACGTTTGTATGTTTTTTGTCATATTTGAATTTTTTTGTATTATTATCTTATGATACCCGTGATTCGAGGCATTACTTGTGGTTTGCAAGTAACTAATTTAAATTAACGTGCTGATAATATGTCACAATGTAGATTATGTGAAGATGGGTCCGGTTTTGGCACCCTATTCATTTACGTTACGTGTTTAAAGCTGTTAGTGAATGATCTTTTAGGATATCTGAGTATTCAGGTAAAGCTGTGTTGCTCCGGAAGAAAAGATCTTCTCTTACATGATGTTATGACTTATGATTACAAAATCCAGATAATCATATATAATACAACATGCAGGAAACCTAAGAAACCCAGGATCACACTGAAATCACACAACCAGTCGCATGCAATGAATGATCTCTCTTCTCTCTCATGCGAACCAGTGCCTGCACAATCCTCTCAGACGACTCAATGCCAGCTCTGTGCAAAGCGCTTCTAATCGTAGCAGCATTTTCCTGCAATCCAAGTCTTTGATTCTCCATGAAAGTCCTAAGACTTGCAGATATCTCATCACGGAGCACAACATCCCGGCCACCACGAGATCCGCCCAGAGGAACAGCAACCCGCCATTGACGCACAATCAAGCCTTGATTGGTAAACTGATCAGACATGAGAGGAAATGCCAACATGGGTACGCCATGCCACAAGCTTTCCACCACAGAATTCCAGCCACAGTGTGTCAAGAATCCTCCAATGGCTTCATCTCCCAGAATCTCAGTCTGCCTGCACCAGCCCACAACAATTCCCCTCCCTCTGCAACTCTGCTCAAATCCCCCCGGCAAAATGTCAAAAAAATCTCCTACGTCAGAATTGTTGTCGTTAGGATATTCAGAATCCCCATTATCAAAATCGGTGTTTTCAGCAATTTTTTTGTGAGGATCATCGGTTTCTGCGTAAATCATTCCGGGGCGCAAAACCCAGATGAAGGATTGCTGGCTTTGCAGCAGACCCAGCGCCATTTCCCGGATTTGATCTTTGGCAATGCTGGCATAACTGCCGAAGGAGACGTAGAGTACTGAGCCTCTGGGTTTGTTTTTGAGCCAATTTCTGCAGTCACGCTCTGGCCACATGCTTATGTTTAGTGATGTAAGGTTTGCTTTTTCGCAGGTTTTTGTTCCGTTTTCTGGGAGAAGCAGCAAAGGCCCTGTGCACAGAAATGGGGATTGGATGGCAATGGCGTCCACTGTCTCGGGTTCAAGCTCTCGAATGGCACTTGAGAGGATTAGATCGGCCCCTTCTGCAGAGGTCATGGCTTCCTGGATTAGGTTTTGGATGAATGTTGGCTTCTCCTCGGAATCCTCCAGGTATGTTGGCACCTCTGATTTGGGTAGAGCAGAAATTCCTGGGATGCCTTCTATGGTGCTGTGATTGTTTTCTGTCAGAAAGCAAAAGCTAGATTTCAGTCATTCAGTCATCTTTTTGCAGAAAACAAAAGCTAGATTCAGTAATTCGGTAATCGTTTTGCAGATATTAATATAGAGAAGTCAAGGTTATTTACCCACAAAGCTGAGAGCCCTAGAGGTATGCTGTTGTGCAGTCAATCTAAAGAGAGAGCCTGTTTTTGGGGGTGGGTTAGCATAGGTTGATCGAGAGTTGGAGAAGAGTCATGGAAGCTGACTTTATGAAGGAAGTTTATAAATGAAATCTACAGGAATTACTCTCTTTATCTGTAATTTGTAAATCAGAAATGGATATGGTCTGTACAAGAATCAGAGCTTTAAAAAGGATGACAGCAGAGAGGGTTGGGGGACAGCACTTTGGAATAAAAACCTGGTATTTCCCTGATGTTGGCCGACAATCATGGAGCACCAATTTGAGGGTACTCATCATGACAGAGGAAAGTCATGAAACAATGGTTGTCTGTCTGCAGCTCAATCATGACTGTTACCTTGAAAACCAATGGAATCTTAATGTAATTTATTCAACTAGTGCTGTTACGAGTTTTCTTTCATCTTCCTGTATGCTCTTAGGTTCAATGACTTAGTCACGAAAATAAAAGACACTCGGTACAGTACTTTTGACCAAAGATTCTACTGCGACCCTTGCTGCAAACTGTATGTTTGGATAACAACTAAAAAGTAGACATGGGAAAGCAACCTGTGCTTCTGCCTGTGCACATTAGTTGAAATGGGCCTAACTCTGTGTTTGACGACTTGACATGACGAAATGTTACGAAAGCAAGGTTAACAAAGAAAAGAAGAATCCATGATTTTTTAAAGGGTCACCGGTATTTTTGTTTGTTTAAAAAAATTATTATCATTACAAATCGGTGGGACAGTATCAGCAGGTTTAGAATTCGGACGGTCGCTGGCAACGTAACTTTCTGTTTGGTAGGATGAGTTGTGCATCTTCTATAGGATTTGATGCTCGACATTCTTTATTTGCATTCTCTAAATAGTGCTCTTGAGATATGCAAATTCCAAAATAACCGAACAATCTTGTGTATGGACAAACAAGCAACCACTTGTATTATTTTTTTATTTCAGATATGCCTCTAAACTAACTTTTCAGGTGCTAGTACGGGCTTCAAACCATTGTGTATCCTTTTCAATTGACATTCATATGATTTCTAAGAATCCTTAAAAGGCAAAACTTTATAAAAAAATAATTCTTTGTTTGTTTGGTAGAGCTTTAACATCTTTTAAGAATGCCATAAAGCATTTCCATTTCCAATTTCAGAACACTAAAGTACCTATCAACTATTATGATAGGTATGCAAAGACATAATAACAAATTTGCTTGTCCAATTTTATAATTTAGCCACTATGTTTAAATTCTAGGGTGTAGTTAAGATGATTATGAAAATAGTGTTATATGCTATAAATATGAGAGAAAGTTGCTTAAAGTCTAAAAAAGTATGTATTTTTATGACAGTATGTTAACCAAATAGTTTTAATTAGAAAAGGTAAACTGATCCGGTAAAGCATGTTAATTTATTAATATCTTAGAAAAGAGATTCCAAATACTCTTAAAACAAATGATGAAAAGAACTCATATTTCCGAACTCATTTTATTGACACAAGACTGCATCATTTTATTTACACATGACTAAAATGATGATGAGTAAATCCTTAACTAACATCATTTTGCATATCTTGCCACCGTACGAACGTAAATGAAAAACAAGAAAATCATTGAAAAACTCTTACCTGTGGTACGCCAAATTCGACCTTCACCATGGAGCAAGTTCCAGTGGCGATAAATAGAAAATGCAGCGGCAGACTCGGTCCAGAATGACACGTGGACAAGGTCAAATTTTTTGGCCACGCTGTCAACCCACACGAAGGCCGTGTCAGCCACGATGCACGACACCGGCGGGTGGGCCCGCCTCAAACGTGCCACGAGGGCTTCCACGTGGACAACCATGGCGCTTCTCAGCGCTTCCAGAAACTCCTCGTGCTGCGCTGTCCGATCGAAATCCAACGGCAGGCCGTCGCTGACGTGGACCAGACGGACGTTCCGGATTCGCCGGTTCCGGGGACGGCAGCGATTGGCCCCCGTGATGCTGTCGTGGCAGCGATCCGTGGTGACAAGTGTCACGGTGGCCCCCGCCATCGCTAATCTCCTGGCTAAAGCTAACATGGGATTCATGTGCCCCTGCAGCGGAAATGGTATTGCTACCACATGCAAAATACCTTCCAACTTATTGTGTTCTCTCGAAGCCATCTTGAGGTTTTCGATTCTTTCTTTTCCTGCAACCAGTCACAATTAAAAAAAAAGAAAAAAGAAGAAAAACATTCATTAATAATGGTGTTGTTCTTTATGGCGTGGCTACGGTTTCAAAATGAAAATGTTGAAACTGAACCAGCAAATCCATCGGATGATTTTGGTTTACAACTTCATAACAGGTTTGGCACTGAATTTTTGCGGTGAATCAGGAAGAATGCAAGTCACCAAAGTCTTAACCCATGAGCTACACAGCACTGCTCTATTGATTCAGGCTAAAGAAGGCAGCGAAAAAGATCTGTACAAATAGGGTATACAAATAACTGCTATACTGGTTTGATTGTGTTTCAGACTTGAGAATAAAGAAAGCAGCTGAGAACAAATTTTGCAAATAGTCGACAGTAAACGTGTTATGTCTGTTTTCTCTTTTGTAAGATATACAGGGGGACCTTTTACCTACAGACATGGTTAAAAACAAGTCTGTTGTGCTCAGATGACCGGAACCCTGCAACTTAGGTTAACAGAGACATTAACAAACTGCTAGGTGGTATGGGCTATTAATGATTACTCACTGTTTTTCTTTTTATTAAAAGATCCGATGTAGCAGCATACACATACAGTAAAATACCATGCCCATTTTCTCTGGGCTCCTGCACTATCAACATGTAGCCATCTCCATGCTTTGATTTTGAAGTATAATAATCCTTCAAGGCAAGTCTAACAAAACCGAACTCGCAAATTTTCTCATATAACAGTAAAATGGAATACTTTTCACATGATAAATTTTAGAATTTTATAGCACGCTTGCATAAGCCATAAAACATTGAAGCAAATCAAAAGACCACAATTTCATAAGCTACGCTAGGAAGGCAGAACCTGAAACTCAAACTTCAGCCTTGTGTCTTCAGTGGAAACCAAGTACCTCGATTTCCATATAATCAGTCCAAAGCTCACACTAAAGAGCTATTCCTTGATCATTATTCTGAAACTGCAACGCTGAAATGACAACGCTTTTCATAATTCTCACAATGGTATACATTCTAGTTTGAAAACGAATATAATCCTGTGGTTGTTGCCAAAGCCAAAGCTAAAGCATGTAGCCACCAGGGTGTGCGTGGTGCGCTGGTCTCAAGATTGATTTCCTCACTGAAAGTGGATTTTCACTTTTGCTTTTTCTTTTGTTCACGTTTTTGTTTGCTCTCTCGCAGCATCAAAATAGTGCAAGTCTTGCTGTATGGTCGCCATCATGTTTACAAATGTAGAGACAGGCGACTACTGTTCATAGCGTGTCAAACCCTTTCTGCACTAGACGACGTTGCCCTTCCACTAGCTTTGGGCACATGATGAAGTTTGAGATTCTTATGGTCAAAAGAATGAATGATGCCAAGGGTCGAAGTTTACCTTAACATGGCCCAGCATTTAGGAATTGAATAATTGGACCTTTACTTTACCATATAGGTTGCCCACTATGAACCTTTTAGCTTGATGACAATAGCCTTTCTACTTTATACTTTCTTGGTACACATAGGATCAAAGGATAATGTGAGAGTCACAAGGAGTCATTTCTTTACATCACCTTGAAGATGCTTATTCGGAAAAGATAAGGATAACATGTCAACTTGATAAGCATATGACCAATGAAGGGTGACTTAAGTGGTGGTTATTTGTTGACAAGTGATATGCATGCAAGTAGTTGTTCTTTTGAGTCATGATTGAGGCATAGTTATGTTCTACCTATGTTCTACAAAAGTACCATCTTGGCTATATATCATGGGGGAACATATAGGCAAATATAGGACAAGAAAAAGTAAGTCTTATTATTACATATATCTACAACTATTGTGGCTAATTAGGGTTTCATGTTTCTCCATTGGACATGATTTTTTATTCAATAGATTTGATTTTTTTCAAATAGCTCTAATTTTTCTCTCTTTGATTTTTCTTTAGTAGATTTGATTTCTCTAGAATTCCCTTATGAGGATCCTAAATTACTTCCAATTTCGTCAATTGATGCCAAAATTTTTGCTTCTTCTATTTATGTGGAAAATTCTTTTATTTCCAAGAATGAAGATTTACAAACTAGTGCAACATTTTGAGATGCCTTCTTCTACTAATATTAATGCAACTAAGATATATAATTTTGTTCTCCCTCATGATGTATATGAGTTATCGATAGTTGATCTTACATCATTGATAAATTCAAAAATTTTGGAACAATGATAATGTAGTTACAATATCGTATCAATGATCTTGTAGATACGTTATCATATCTCGGCATACATTACTATATAAACGATATCGTGGGGTGCATGCCAGCCTATATAAGCAACACTTAGGTGCAGAGAACCAGGAAGATATATTAGCATAGTAACAAAACTCTTTCAGTTTGTTTTCTTGAATTCAGTACTTAGCAGTGTGCCTATAGTGTGATGTTTTGTAATTGAACGAAGTCTTTATTCAAGTGTGATGTACTTGGATGCATTGCATGCATGATAATGAAGATCGAGATTACTCTACATCATTGCAACAACACTTAGTTTTATTTCTGTTTCCAATTAGTTTACTATTTTCATAGTTAAAGTTTACCATTACTTGCAATTTACTTTTAATGTTGTTAAGCAGAATAAGTATGATTGATCTTAAGCATGTAAGTGTAATTGCTTGGTAACCCAGTAGTACTATCGCTTGGTATGCCTAGTAGTGTGGTACTTGGTAATCTTAGTAGTAGTTGCACAAAGTTCAAGGTGTGACCAAAAGATTAGGACCAACCACTCATTTTATAGGCTAGGTTAGATTTGTTTTACTATTACTTAGATTTAGTAACCTTTACATGACTTCATGTTTACTAGGAGCTTAATGGCCAATTCAACATCAATATCATATACCTCATTGTGAGTTAAACTATACACATTGATTTTACTAACTCAGGTGGGAAGACAACGATCACAAACACTAACTAATTATTAGTATAATCACATTGCCTTATCAGCAGAGTTTAATCAAGATTGCACATGAACACTCGTATCTTATATGGTTGGGTGTTATAGACACTCCACTACTCATCATTGGCTCTGTTGTCAGGGGATAAGTCCAACTTCATTCTACTCTAGTAGAGACACACAAGGGGAGGCTACTGACTCAAGATACAATAGGAACTCTAGGCCAAGGGATCTTGCTAAGTCCTATAAGGAAACTCACAAGAGTCATGAAAGGAGAATCAATTGGCACATTGTTTTGCTACCTTCTCTGCTTCATCATGATCATCATAGGACTATGATAGGAGACAACATAAGTACTGAGACTTTGATACTAAATAGGGAAGAGCTCATGGTCATCATGACTGATACTCAAGGTATTTTGATTTAGAAGATGAGGAGTATGAAAGAAGAAGGCATAGTGGTAGAAGAGAGGATCAAGAGAGGCACAAGCATAGAAGGGATCATTGCTACCACAGAGCCTATGAACCTAATCATGATGAAAAACCCCTTATGGAAACCTGGAGCATGATCAACATTCAGGAAGCGATCTACATACCAACCAGGCACGTGAGAGATAGCCAAATCAAATGGCTAGATATGAATAACATGCCTCGATTTGAAGGAGGTTACAACACTGATCCTTAGCATTACCTTCAAGTATTCCATGATGCCTGTGCCCTCCAAAACATAGAGAGTGATTGGTAGAAATTGAAGCTGTTTCCTAGAACACTTATGAAGGAATTAGAAAGCTAGTACAGATCACTAGAACCTGACTTCATTAGATGCTAGAGTACTATGCTTGAAATCTTTAATGATAAATATCAAACCTATTCGTGAGTGTCAAATCTAAGAAATCAAATCCATAACTGGAAACAAGGGACTCACAAGACCCTTGATGTAGCAATGGGTAGATATTATTCATTGTTACACAGATGCCTTGGCCATGAATTTTCATCAAAGGAACAACTGAGGCACATCATAGATGGGTTGAGAAGCAAAACAAGAGAGACCCTTGGGGTTTATGCCCAAGGAAGACAATCAGAATTCACTATTCATTAGATTTAAAAACTCATCAATCAAGTGGCAAAAGAAGAAGGAGAACTCAAAAAAAGGGAATCAACTGAAGAATATAACAACAATTCATCCATTAGGAAAAGAGATGTATGAGCCTATGAAACCTAAGAAGAAGAAACCTTGGACCAAGTCATCAGGAAAGAGATGCTACCAATTCAAAAATCTGTTGCCAATGTAGTAGCACATGTAGCGAAAATGTGGGATTTGGTAGATGAATGATATACAATAGCATCAAGATTATGGAGGAGAAAGTAGAACAAGCACTTAATAGAGGCAAAGGTAAAAAGAAGAAGAGAGAATGTTGAAAAAAGGGCAAAGTTGCTTTAGTAGCTAGACACTCAGACACTAGCTTCATAGATGATGAAGGTTGCATTATGTGCTAGTGAGAACATCCTAAGGGATGTTGTCCAATCATGGTACGTCTACAAGAAATCAATGTGTACACACTTAACCCATGATTTGTTCAAAAAAATGCCCAAATAGTTACCTTATCCTCAAAGTAACCATAGACAACAACATCAACCAACGTACTATCCTAGTGGAGCCTTGCCATAGTTGTAGGAGAAGTACCATCAGTATTGGTAGTAGTCGTAATCATGGGTCATACCACCACTACACCAACATTATCCATATAGACAACATGATCTTTATGGATACTATGTCCAACATCTAGTCTCGCCTAATTGTGTAGTTGTTCAAACCCCATAGTACTATTCAACAGAATACCACAAATCAATGCCACTAAGAATTGATTCCAACCCATATGTGCATCCACCAGCAACTGGACCTTCTACTCAACACTTTAGTCCAATGCGACTAGTGCTGCCTCCTGTTATGTAGGGGAACTTGCCATTACAACCCCAGCCAAAAAGTGCTACAAGCGTAGTTAATACACATGAGAGGAAGGTTACTTATGAGTCTCAACCCAAGAAATGATTGTTCGTCAAAATGAGTTCAATGAAGACTCAATAGATGGGGAACACATCTAACTACACCCCATCCACATCGAGTCCTTTCCAATGCAATAAACTTCTGACATCATCAGGTTCAAACATCACAACTATCATGCTCACAAAAATAGTAAACCATTGGATCAAGGTAGGGGCTCTTTCATAGAAAAGAACTGATCCAGGAAGTCCCTTGGTTTATCTCCATATAGAAAGACAAAAAATCGTGCAAAGCTCTATTAGATTCAGGGTTTGGAGTAAATCTAATATCTCAAGACATGTACCAGGCCTAGAACCTTCCACTACTAAAGAAAAGTAACATTTATTTAGAGCTTGTAGAATAGTCAATCATAGTACCACTTGGACAGATAGATGATGTGATTACCACCATTAGTGGCTAGTCCTACCTTGCCAATTTTCTAGTAATTCATGTGGGAAAAAATAAGGAAGAGTTCCCAATTATCATGGGAAGAGGTTGGCTTAGCATCATGGATGCTAAGCTTGGAATTCATGATTTATCTTGGGAAATTTTCAACGAAGATGAAGTTGAAATCATACATAGATGAAGGGTTCCATGTATTGCATACAATGATCATGGGTGTAATTGTATGCAAAAAATTTGGTTTATTAAACAAAAAGAAACTAAGGCATGCAATTAATGCATAGAAACAAGTTGTGTGCAAAATTGCCTATATGCAACAACAAGAGGACACCTAGTGGCTAATTACTAGTGAGGAAACCCAATCCAATAAGCATATGAAACTAGAAGAATAGATCATCAGTACTGACATTACAAAAATAGATAAGTTTGAATAACTAAGAAAAAGACACTCTTACCCATAGAACATTTAGGAGGAAGAAATAGACTGGGGACACTTGAAATCCTTGACATAATGTAACTAGAACCACTAAAATTGAAAGCCCTACAAGCAATATTAGAATATGCATTTCTAAACAACAAGAAGTTGGTAATTATAAATGCTAACCTAGACAAGGAACAAAAAGGGAAACTACTGGAGGTGCTCAATAGATGGCCTACAACATTTGCGTGGTTTGATGATGAGATCATAGGAATTGATCCACGAATTTGCCAACACTAGATCTTCACTAATCCTGTAATCAAACGAAAACACTAACCTCAATGAAGACTTAATCCTAAAATCAAAGAGGTAGTTAAGTAGGAATTGGAAAAGTTTCTAAAGGTAGAATTCATTTATCCAATTGTAGATAGTAAATGGGCAAGCCTGTTGGTGATACTTCTAAAGAAGGGAGGTAAATGGCACATTTGCATTGACTTCCAACTATTGAATTTAGCCACATTTAAGGATCATTTCCCATTGCCATTTTTTGATCAAGTCCTAGACACAATTTTGAGACATCAGTACTATAGTTTTTTGGATGGGTACAATGGATATGATCAAATTCACATTGGATCGAAGGACCAAAAAAAAACCATGTTCACTAGTCCATGGAGAACATTTGCTTACAAACAAATGCCTTTCTGTCTATGCAATGTGCCAACAACCTTCCAAAGATTGGTTTTAAGCATCTTCCAAAAGCATATAGGTAATGGTGTTGAAGTTTTCATGAATGATATCTCCACATACAGGCTAGATTTCAAACAAGCCCTAGACTGGTTGGAGCAAGTAGTTAAAAGATGTCTTGAAACTAATTTGAAGCTCAATTGGTAGAAGAGCCATCTCATGGTCCAGGAAGGTATAGTACTAGGACACAAAATATCCAAAAGGGGTATAGATGTAGGTCTTGAAAAAATTAGAGTAATTAAAAACATCACTCAAAAGCCATAGATAGTAAAAGATGTGAGATCTTTTTAAGGCCATATGGGATACAATAGAAGATTTATTAAAAACTTCTTAAAAATAGCCAAATACTGGTAGAATTGACAAAGAAGAATGCACCTTTTGAATGGACTAGTTCATGTGAAAAGCCATTCGAAAGTTTGAAAGTAAAAGTTAGTTGAGACACCAATCCTCCAAGCTCTGGATTGGTTGATGCCTTTTCTTATCATGACTGATGCCACTAACTATGCACTTGATGTAGTACTGATACAACTTGATGATTAAAAGAGACCATGCTACCTACATTATGTTAATAGGAGCATCACTGAAGCACAACTAAACTACATCACAACTAAAAAGGAGCTGATGGCTATGGTGTATGTGCTTGAGAAATTTAGACATTATGTGCTCAGTTACTAGATCTTCGTCCACATAAACCATAGTGCCATCTAATTTTTAATGAACAAGCCAACAATTTGTCCCAAAGTCATAAGATGTTCAAGAGTTAGACATCACAATGATGATAAAAAAGAGATAGAAAATGTTGTAGCTGATCATTTATCAAGGTTGAAATGGGATGCAAATAATCAAGTAGAATCCTTATTAGATCAATTTCTTGAGGAGGACCTCTTCACTAGAACAACAAAGGTTGTAAATTCAACAAAACAACCATGGATGCTAGAGTACTTGATGTATCTCATCATAGAAGAGCCTCTTGTTGAATGGACCAGAAGAAAACATCAACAATTTCTTTAGAAAGCTAAACAATACATGGAAATAAATGGCAACCTATACAAAATTTGTGCAAATGGGCTTGTTATATGGTGTATGCCTGATTGTGACTAGCAAAGAGTGTTACAAGATGTCCATCAAGGTTCATGTGGTGGCCACTATGCAGGGCATAGACTAGCACTTAAATTATTGATGGTAGGCTAATTTTGGCATACTATGTTCAAAGATGCCCATACTGTTGCCAAATCATGTAAATGTTGCCAAAGAAATGGAGGAATTATGGCCAGACATGAAGGTCTACAACATTAGATATAGCTCCTAGAGGCTTTTGATATTTGGGGAATTAATTTTATGGGGTTAATTCAATTAATGTTAAATGAAAAAGTATACATTATTGTGACTATGGATTATTGCACAAAGTAGGCAGAGGCAGTAGCAGTAAAGGATTATATAGCAAAAATAGTTACCAAGTTTTTTCAACAACATGCGGTGAACCGATTTGGAGTACCTAGAATGCTAATATAAGATAATGGATCCCACTTCATCGGTGCTACCTTTAAGAAACTCATGCAACAACTTGGGGTTAACCATACATTAACAATACCATATCATCCCCAAGAAACTGGTCAAGCTAAAGTTGCTAACTATGAAATTACTAGAATACTCATTAGGACAGTTATTTGGTTTATATGTGATTAGAGTATGAAATTAAAAAATGATCTATGGCCTATAGAACATCCTTGAAATTGCCTATAGGCTACATCCCATATGAGTTAGTCTATGAAAAGTTGCCGACACTTCTAATCCAGGCAAACGTCCACACTTTAGCTACCACTAGTGAGGTTGGCCTTGATTTGAGTTTAACACAAAAGGAACCTCTAATGAAAATAAGTCTTTTAGATGAAAATTGACAAGTAGCACTTATGGATAGTGAAGTCCACAAGCACTACTCCAAGATTACGCACTATTCGTGAATAAAAAATGTAACCATACAATCAAGCGATAAGGTCCTTTATTACAATCCTAGCCATTTACCCCAAAAGTCTAAATTTTAGACACTTTGGGAGGGATCATACATAGTACGCGTCACTTATCCATCTAGTGCTTTACATATTCATCACCCATCGAACCCACATAA
Organism: Gnetum montanum; assembly: GCA_015680685.1. Taxonomy (NCBI): domain Eukaryota; kingdom Viridiplantae; phylum Streptophyta; class Gnetopsida; order Gnetales; family Gnetaceae; genus Gnetum; species Gnetum montanum. Next base: position 5,989 of record MNCI01016076.1, on the reverse strand, counting down.
GCTTACCCTTGTCAATATCCAACAAGTCAAACCATACTATGAGTACTCAAAGGAATATACCTAACCTACTCACCACTCTTCTACTTATTCTATCTTCAATTTCCTTGATCTTCATAACAGTCATGGGGTTGTTCATTTAAAATCATAGGTACCTTACTGATTTTTCTATTTTTTATTTTAAAATTCCTTTCATTTTTCACATTATTTTACATTTTTCTCATTGTTTTATACTTTCTCATTTCTTAAATTTTTCACATTCTTCAATATTTTTCAATTCTTTAACATTTTTCATTCTTTACACTTTTTCATAATTTTTTTACCATCTTTCCCATTTTTTTTATACTTTGTTTGAAACCCTTTGTAAATAATTTTTGATCATTAATAAAACACATTTAAATAAAGGGAAGATGTCACCCAATAAGGTGAAAATTTCTCTATGAAATCAAGTCATAAGAGACTGATTATTTTCATAGTGAGCCCACATCATCCATTCATCCATTCTAATAATAAGAGGTTCTTACCATGGCCATAATGATTTTCTTTCTAGCATCAAAGTAAGAATAAACTTATGATCATTATGTTTGGATAGAAAAGTGAAGAACCAGTAGGTAATGAAAAAAGAGTGACATTAAGGGAACTTGTGGATTCCTTTTGGATTACTATTGTAAGTTCTATCATGTTACTAAGGTTGTATTATATGCTTGTAGATCTAACAAAAAATGGGAGTAAGAGTAAAATAAGTGCTACCTTAAAAGGGTTGGCATAGAATTAAAAGAGAGAGAGAGGGCATAAAGTAAATTTCTGGGGGTTCCATTGGAAAGACATGTTACCCATGCTTGAAGGTAGGCAACTTCTCAAGAATCTAAGAAAATAAACAAGTGCCATAAAATAACTCCTCCCTTAGATAATATGCCAAGTGACAATACTCCTTGTAACGTGGATAGTCTTACAATTGTAATTCCAAGGGATGAAATGATGTGATGTCACTAGAATGTGGTTTGGACTTGGCTTGAATCTTGGAAAGAAAGGCTAATGATTACATTAATCACTAATAAAATACAAGAATTCATTATGCCTATGGTAAGAAACTTCACATCCTAATTTCTGCAATCTCTTCTAATCCCATTTCATCTCATTGTTTAAATAATCATAACTAATGATTTTTCTTAACATAGACTTATTTTTCCAATTTAGTGGTACTAACATGTGTGTTTTGCTAAATATGTATGAGTTACATTCAACTCCTTAAGTGCCTAAGAACACATTTAGGCATGGTTATACAAAGGCATTAAGGGTTGGATCTTGCTTTGGGGAGGACCCACTTGTATAATTGTTGTATCTTATACTTGTCAAGCAATTCCACATCATGTTGAGCCTTCCAATTTAAATAAATAATAATAAATACTTCCCATATCATTCACACTATTCATTCTAATAACACAATAATGTTTTCTTTCTCATCCATTTCATCAATACCTCATATACTTTCATAGCACAAGATTCCTTAATCATAAACTTTCAATGCTTATTTTTTACAACTAACGCATCATCTCCATTTCAAGACCCTTTCGACATCATGCATATCTTTCAACTATCCTATGGGACTCAATTTTTTTTTGAGAAAAACATTAAGAAATTCTGATTTTTTTTATGATGAAATCATATCTACGATATTGCAAGCACCTATGATATTGAATCTACAATGTCTCATTTACAATATTGCATCCATGAAAACTATATATATTGTGGGGGAGTTAGAAAAAAATTTTCATTTTTGACTTTTACAAGAAGGGAGTTGTTGCCAATTTTTCTTTGTAGCTCAAAGCTTTGACACTCCATCTTTTAGCATTCATAACTTGCTCATTATTACCTTGATTTGTGTGATTTTTGAATCTACATGATCCTAGAGTGATCATTGNNNNGGGGGGGGGGGGGGGGGGGGGGGGGGCGGGGTGGTTGGTGGGGGTGTGTGTGGATGCTTGTAAGGAAAATTTGAATTGATTTTTTTTTAAATTGCTAACAAACGAAAGGTATTATAGGGGTAAGTCTAAGAAGACATATTAAGAATCTTTAAAGTAAATCACCATGTGAGGATGAAAACAACTTTAAGAAGATTTCTAATTGATTATATCACTCATTTAAAGTACTAATGGGGTTGTTATTGAAACATTTTCTAACTCTACAATCATAATGAACTAAGAATTTGATATAACTAAGGGTATGAGTAATGTACTAAATTGTTTCTCATTTATAAGAATACTCTAGTAATTCTAAATCCTTGATTGATTATAGATGGCACCAAAAAGAGGAGCACAAGGAGAATTTTCATTACCAGTAAGCAAAAGACCACAAGGCCGTGGAAGAGGACAAGTGAGTAAGAAAAATCCACAAGTAGGACAAGGAGAGTAGGAGGAACAATCCTTTAGCATTCGTCAATAAACTCCTTCCATAGAGCAATTTGCTCAAGTAGAAGTGGATGTTTCACCAGTGCTCATCTAGGGACAACAACTTACACTATCACTTAAATGCCTTTAGGCTATTCAAGACAAATCCATCATGTTAACAGTCATTATGGAACTCAACTTTGGTCCATTCTTGGAATTTGCTCTAGAAGCTATTAAGGCCTAAATTTGATCATCTCCTTTGTGACCTACTGTAACACACAATGAAGAGTGGTATCTAATAGAAATACTCCAATTTTTTTCAGAATCAAGAAGTACATGCTGAAGTCAAAATTGAAGGAATATCAGTATCTTACTCAGTTAAGGCAATCACATAGGTATCGAATGTGCCTAATTATAGAGAAAAGGTAACACAGATCTCAACTAGATCTAACACAGACACCAAGAAGCTATGGTTGCAGTGGGTGTATGGTAAGGAAGATAAAGAATACAATGAATTAACTGTAGAAGTAAAGATCTATTTCAAAATTGACACTTATTGTTTTCTACTAAGAGGTTAAATAAAATCATTAGATATGCGGCTAGAGGGAGTGCAATATTAATGGGAAATTTTAATGTAAACATTGCTTACATTTACTTCATAGAAATCAAAAGGTAGTTTGAGGAGAAGAAGACAAGAAAGACAACACTTACATTCCCTTGCCTTATCCAGAACTTATGTAAATGAGTTGGCATTGCAGGGTATACAAATGATGCATTAAGGAAGCACTCAATGCTTCCTATGCCAAAATGCTCAAGCCAGTGCCTTCCAAAAGGACCAAATATAAGAGCAACTAGGCACTAAGGAGACTATCCAAGCCCTAGGACAATAGCAACAACAGCCACAAGTTCCACCACCACTACCACAAGATTATAGACCTTCAATGAATCATGTGCAGCAAATTGTAGAAACTATCAGTTAGGGAAGGAGAGAAGAGGCGAATCTATTTAAAGTTATTAATGATGGAGTCAAATATCGTTGCAAATAGGAGGAGAGACCTAGTAGTCACAACAGATTTTCAAGAATGCTGCGTCATTCCAAGTGGTGCTTGAATTTGGAGAAGGACCCATAGTTGTGGTCATGCAACACCATGATGTAGTAGGAGCTATAGAAGTGTTCATAGATCACATCAAAGAATCATTTAATGTATCTATTATGCCACTAGCTAATATTTTTGGAACCAAAGATGCTCAAAAGCTAGTTAGTACCTTTATGGCTCTTGTACAACATGAAGATGTGTTAGATAGACTATTGTAGATAGGACAAGTTATGAAAAATCTCTTTGATATTCCTAGTAATGTCACTGCAACAAATTCTAAATTAATTGCCACAAAAGGAAAATTAATTATGGAAGAAACTTGGGCAAAGCATGTTGAAAATGATCTTCACCAATTACAAGAAGAGCTTGTAGCTCTAAGAGTAGAAAGGAGAGATCTCACTCTGTTGATAACATAATTCAGAATTGAGTAGATCAATTTCCTCCTTAAGAATAATAAATACATAGCATATGAGAAAGAAAAGATAGTATGGAATGCTTCAGTAGCCAAATCCCAATCATATGCCCATGCGAAAGCACTTATTACCTTATAGGAAGAAAATAAACAACTCATTGCAGACAACATGAGGTTGAACACAGTAGAAAAGTAGAAAAACATTCTAGAAGGATGAGTTTTGTAAGGAACTCCATCCTTATTTTTTTTAACTAGAGGATGAGTTTTTAGTTAGTTGTGGGGGTATGATAAATCTAAAAATTTTGTAACAATGATATCATATTTATGATGTCACAGATATGTTATCATATCTCAACACATTTTATTGTATAAATGATATTGTAGGTGATGAGACGTGATATCGCATGAGCAGCGATATCGCGTCGTCCCTGTGATATCACGTACGCGATATCACGGTCCACCTTAAAATCTATAAATAAGAGGAAGCACTCCCCTCATTTCAAATCATAGGCTAGAAGTAGCGAAGCTCTGGCGGATTGATCACCTCAGAGATAGAATATTTTCCATGTGCCCGCAGTAGGAGTCCCCAAGTGAACGGTTCTTTATTTGAGTAGCTTTGTACTTGTACGCAAGTTGTGTACAGCAATAAAGACAAGCTTTGTGGATAAACCTTGCAGTACATGGATAGGTTTTATTTAATGTTATTTATTACCTATTGTTAGCATGGCATGAGTACGACTTGGTTACGAGCATTGACGAATGTGTACGGCTAACCAAGGAATCGGCTACTCATCGCGATT
>MNCI01016062.1:20475-35948 GCA_015680685.1 Gnetum montanum | reverse complement strand
CTAGGTCCTAGATAGTGCACAAAACAACTAAAAGGGCCTCAGCAATGACACCAATGATGAGCAGTGAGGTATCCCTACGTCTGATCATATGAAGCACTAAGGCATTTACGCCCGATCTAGTGAAATTCCATGTACTATACTTCTCTAGTACACTTGTTCTTCTAGAAAGTGAAATGGGCATTGAGAATGTTCAATGTCTTCCCAACTACACTTGTGAAGCTCAGGGGTATGATTTAAGTGTAATTGAGGTACATGAATTTTTCTTATTTTATGTTTTATAAATTTGATCACCTACAAAAAGAATGAAAGGTCAAGTAATTTAAGATCTAATTCATCTACTGTCTAGTTATCCTAACACAAGTAACCACCCCACTTTCCTAGACACAACGTAAACATATATAGTGGTACTGTGCTACCATACGTTAAGCGTTGCTAGGTTACTGTGTACTATATGTATGCTCACAGTGGTCATGCTTGTGTTTATTAACAACTAAAAATTAATTAATTAATTGAAATGCAATACAGTAACGTGCATTAAAAGAAACATTAATCTATTCTTAGTGCTGCAAGGATTGTCAGTTCATTTTTATTCCCATCACATTGCTATGCTTAGGTACATTAGTGTTTGAACAAAGAATTGTACACACTTAGACTCCTTCTATGGGCACTCAAAAAATATTCTAACTCTAGAGAGAATAAACTACAAGAGCATCACTACTCTGACTAAAAATTAACATAAAACTAATGCCAAATCAGGAGGCTAGTCACTATATTTATAGGTCAGTGTATACCCCATGACGTCGGATACCCAACATCGTGTCTTGGCTCAAAAATTGGATACCCGATGTCTAGGCTCTAACATTGGAGTAGATGAAAACATGCTTCATCAGAAAATATGAAGCATGTCTAGAGGATATTAGAGTAGATATGATGCTTTAGTTATGAAAAAAAGTTTCCTAAAATCCATGATGAAGGAATCTTGGGCTACAAAAGTTAAGTGGATGGATAAAAGAGGGGTGATGAATTTGTGGCATATAAATGGAGTTATTGGATGTTAAGAGATGTATTTAATAACATTTATTGTTCTAGAAGGCACAAGATGATGTGCAATTTCTTGGCAAGTATGAAATACAAGAGTTACACAAGTGGGTACTCCCCAAAGCAAGCTCCAGCCTTTAGTGCCCTTGTATAGCCATGCCTCAAAGTTTTCATAGGCACTAAAAAAGTTGAATGTAATGCAAACATATTTAGCAAAATACACATGTTAGTAGTACCAAGTTTGGAAAATGATGCTATATTATAATAAACCATAAGTTATGATTGATTGTACATTGAGGTGAGATGGACTAGAGAAAGGACTATTGAAATCAGGATGTGAGGTATCTTACCATAGGCATAATGAATTTTTATGTTTTATTGGTGGTTAGAGCAATCATTAGCCTTTCTATCCAAGATTCAAACCAATTCTAGACCATTGTCTAGTGACATCATATTTTTTCACCTCTTATATTCACAACCATAAGATTATTATTGTTGTAAGGAGTATCATCACTTGGTGTTTTGTCCAAAGTAGTTTATTTATTGCACTTTATTATTTTTTTGAAATTCATGAGACGCCATATACCTTTAGGCATGAGTAACATGTCTTTCTAGTGAGACCCCTAAAAATATATTCTATGTATGAATTTATTTTAATCTATGTCAGCCTTACCAGAGGACTACCTTCAAGCATGGGTAACATGTCTTTCCAGTGACATGGTAAGGTAGCACTTATTGTACTCTTACTTCCAATTTTCATTAGATCTACAAGGATATTATTACAACCTAAGAAACATGATAGAACATACAGTAGTAATCTAAGAGATTTCACAAATCCCCTTAATGTCACACCCTTTACATTCCCACTTGGTTCTTCACTTTTCTATCTAAGCATAATGATCATAGGTTATTCTTAGTTTTATAATGAAAAAGAATATCATTATGGCCATGGTAAGAACCTCTTACTATTTGAATGGATGGATGAATGTTGTGATCTCATTGAACAAACAATTAGTTTCTTATGACTTGATAACATAGAGAAATCTTCACCTTATTTAAAACTACATCTTACCTTATTGTTGGTGTTTTATTAATTATTTAACAATAATATGTACAAGTAAAATGAAAAGAAAGTATGAAAATTTGTAAAAAAAAAAAATAGTAAGAATGAAAAGATGAAAAGAACAAAAAATTAGTAAAGAATAGAAAAATATCGAAGAATTAAAAAGTATAGAAGAATGGAGAAATGTATTAAGAAAGTGAAAAAGTAAAAATAAATTGAAAATTCAATGAAGTACTTATGTGTCCAAATGGACACCCCCACGACTATCATTAGGATCAATCAAACAAAAGAGAAAATAAGTGGATGACCTTTGGATAGATTGGGTAGACTCGAGATGTTCATGATAGAATTTGACTTGTTGGATATTAACATGGATGAGAATCTATGGGTAGGATGAGTGATATATGAGTAATACACCCAATAGATAAGTTGCTTGAAAAATATACAATCCCTTCCAAAGTGTCTGAAATTTGGCATTTTGGAGACATGATTGGGATTATAGTAAAGAACCTTATCACCTAGTTATATGGAAACCTACCATATTTGTGGGTTGTGCCTAATTTTGGAGTAATGTGTGTGGACTTCATTTCTCATGAGTGCTATGAGCCTATTTTCTTCTAAGAGATTCAGATTCATGAGGCGTTTTCACTAGGTTAAGCTTAAATGAAGATCAAGTTGGTTGGCAGTAGTAAGAGTGTGGAGCTCTCCTTAAATTGGAAGCATTGGTAACTTACCATAAACTAACTCATATTGTGAATATCCTATAGGTAATTTCCATATTATCCTATAGGCCTCTAGCACATCATTTAGTTTATTGCTCCAATCTTTCTTAAATTTACTAAACATCCTAGTCAGTATCCTAGTAATCTCTCGATTAGTGACTTGGACATGACCATTTTCTTGGGGATGATATGGTATAGTCAACTTATAATTTACCCCAAGTTTTTGCATGAGCTTTTTAAAGGTCATACTAGTGAAGTGAGTTCCATTATCTAATATGAGCATTCTAGGTACTTCAAATCTATTCACCACATGTTGTTGGAAAACCTTAGTAGCTGTTTTAGATGTACAACATTTAACTACTATTGCCTCTATCAATTTTGTATATTAATCCACAATCAGAATTATATACTCTTTTCCATTTGAAATTAGCATTATGGATCCCATGAAATCAATTTCCCATATATCAAATGGATCAAGCGGCTATATCCATTGTTGTGATCCTTTATTTTTTGTCATAATTCCTCTATCCCTTTGGAATCTTTCACAAGATTGTGCAAAGTTGTGGGCATCTTTGAATAATGTAGGCCAAACATAGCCTACCATCATCAAGTTGAGTGCCATTTTGCATCTTGCATAGTGGCCACCACATGGACCTTCATGAGCATCTTGTAGAACTTGTTGTTCATCACTTTCTGGCACATACCATTTGACTAGCCCATCTGCAGAAATCTTGTACATATTTTCATTATTTTTCATATATCTTTTTTTTTCTATGAAGGAATTGTTCTATTTATTTCTTATTCCATTTAGCAAAAAGCTCTTATATTGTTAGATAGGTCAGATATTCTATTGTCCATGGCTTCCCTATTGAACTTACAGCCCTTACTCTTTTAATAAGCAAGTCTTCATTAGGGAACCAGTAAAATAAGGATTTTGCATGATCTTGGGAATCCCACTTTAGCCTTGATAAATGATCAACTATAACATTTTCTATGCCCTTTTTATTAATCATTGTGATGTTTAATTCTTGCATGATAATAAGCCATCTAATACTTGGGACTAATAGCTAGCTTATTCATGAAAAATCAAATGGCACTATGATTAGTATGTNGCTTATTCATGAAAAATCAAATGGCACTATGATTAGTATGGACATATATTTGGTACCTGAGCACATAATGTCATTATTTCTCAAGCGTATACACCACGACCATCAGCTCATTTTCTATTGTGGTATAGTTTAATTTTTCTCTAGTGATGATTCTATTGGTACAATGTATATAGTATGGTCTTTTCTAATAATCTAACTATGTTAGTATTGCACCAAGTGTATAAGCTGAAGCCTCAGTCATAATGTGAAAAGTTCTTGATCAATCCAGAGCTTGAAGGATTAGTGTCTCAATTAGTTTTTGTTTTAGAGTTTCAAATTTATTTTTACATAACTCTATATATTTGAAGAATTCATCCTTTTTAGTGAGTTTCACTAATGATTTTGTGATCTTTGAAAAATTCTATATAAATCTTTGATAATATCTCATATGGCCTAAGAATGATCTTTTATTGTCTATGGCCTTTGAGTGATATTTTGTATGACTCAAATTTTCTCAAGATCTACCTCAATGTCTTTTGGAAAAATTTTATGTCCAACACTATGCCATCCTGGATCATAAGATGGGTTTTTTGCTAGTTGAGCTTGAGATTTATTTCTACACATCTTTTCAATACCTACTCTAATCGGTTTAGAGCATGTTTAAAATCTAGCCCATTTGTTGAAAAATCATCCATGAATACTTCAATTTCATTTTCAATTTTTTTATGAAATATACTATGAGCCTCTAGAATGTGACAATAGCATTATACAAATTGAATGACATCTATTTATAGGAAAACATTTCCCATGGACTAGTGAACGTTGTTTTCTCCTAGTCCTCAGGTGCAATGTCGATCTGATTGTATCTACTGTATTTATCTAGAAAACTATAATTCTTGTGTCTTGCAATAATATCTAGGACTTGGTCAAAAAATGACAAAGGAAAATGATCCTTGAATGTGGAAGAGTTCAATAATTAGAAATCAATGCACACTCTCCACTTGCCATCCTTCTTTGGAACACTTACTAAAGGACTAACTCATTCACTATCCATGATAGCATAGATGAATCCTAGCTTTAGTAATTTCTCAAACTCCTATTTGACTACTTTCTTTAGTTTTGGATTAATCCTTCTCTAGTGTTGGCATCATGGTTTTACTACTAGATTAATATATATTTAATGTTAACAAATTCTTAGATCAATGCTTGTGATCTTATTGTAAGACCATGTGAATATTGTTGGCCACTTGTTGAGTACTTTATACAACTTCTTCTTTTGTTCTTTATTTAAGTTGGTGTTAATAATTACTAACTTCTTATTATTTAAGAAATCATACTTTAATGTTGCTACTAGAGCCTTTAGCTCCAACAGTTCTAGCTCCATGAAGTCTAGAATCTCTAACTGTCCCTAGTTTGTTTCTTCTTTCCAATTTATACATGAGTAAGAGTGCCTTTTCCTTCACTATTCTAACTTATCAATTTCTTCTATGTAGGCATTGACAATCTAATCTTCTAGTTCTATGTATTTTTTAGATTTAACTTTTTCATTTGTGATTAGCCACTAGGTACCTTCTTATTATGTTGTTGCTGCATATGGACATCTTTGCATACATATTTCTTCTATAAATTGATCGCATGCCTCTATATCTTTTTGTTTAATGGCTCATATCCTTTGCACACAATTACATCCATTATCACTGTATGCAATACATGGAACTCTACATCTTTGTATGATGTTGATTTCATCTTCCTTGGAAATTTCCAAGGATAAGCCACAGATACCAAGCTTAGCATCGATAGTGCTAAGCCAAGCTCTTCCCATGATGATTAGAAACTCTCCATTATTTTTACCTACATGAATTACCAAAAAATCTATAGGTTAAGACTAGTCATTGATGATTGTGATCACATCATCCACATGTCTTAGCGGAACTATGATCGATTGGTCTGCAAACTCTAACCAAATGTTGCTCTTCCTCAATGGTGATAGATTTCAAGCTTGATACATATCTTGTAATATTAGTTCATGTTTGATCCAAAATCAAGTAGAGCCTTACATATTTTCTGCCCTACTACCTGAAGGTAAACTAAGGCACTTCTTAGATTTGTTCACTTCTATAGAAGTTCTCTTGCCTTTATCTAATAAGTGATTATTTGTGTAAGCATGATAGTGGTTACATTGATGTTTGACAATGAGGAAAGCTTATTGTTTCATGGAGGATTAGATGTGGATGGAGTAGAAGTAGATGTATTTCCCATCCTTTAACCCTTCTTGGAACGTGTTTAGAAGAATGGTCCTTTCCTGGATTGTGGCTTGCATGTGATCACTTCCTCTTACATGCTAATCGCCATGTTTGCACTTTTCTGTTATGGTTGAGATGGTTGTTTCCCCTGTATTTTAGGAGGTGGCAATGGTAGTAAAGGATTTAGATGTTAATTTGGGGAACTAGTTATAGATAGATGCATGTATAATTTTGAATCTATCATTGGTAGTGTTGGTCTGTGGTACTTGATGGATAGTATTGTGGAGTTTGAACAATTACATTACCCAAAGAGATTGGATGTTACACATAGTATCCATATGACTTTGGCTACCAACATGGGTATTGTTAGCATGTTGGTGGCATGATCCATGATTTTGGTTATTGCCACTACTGATAGTACTACTCTTGTGGCTATAGGTAAGCTTCACTGGGGTAGTACGTGGGTTGGAAGATTTGCCTATAGTTACCTTGAGGATAAGATAATTGTTTAGGAATTTTTTTCTTGATAAATTTGGAATTAAGTGCATATGCCTTTCTTTCTTGTAAGTATGCCATTATAAAATAACATCCTTTAGGATGTTTGTATTGGCATATGATGCATCCTTCCTCATCTTCAAATCTTATCTCTAAACACTTAGTCATTAAAGCCACTTTTCCCTTTCAACTAAAGTCTCTTTTCTTTTTCTTGTCCTTGCCTTTAGCAAAGGTTTCTTTGTTCACTCCTCCACAATCTTCAAAGCTATTGTAAAATTCTCATCAATTGAGTTCCAAATCTTCTCTACCTTTTCTGCTATGTCAGTGATAGATTTTTGAATAGGTATAGTTTTCTTTTGAATCACCTAATCCAAGGTCCCTTCTTCTTCTGGGTTGCAAACTCTTGCATCCCCTTTCCTAATACATGGATCTCTATTGTATTCCTCCGCTGATTCTCTTTTCCTTAATTTGCCTTCCTCCTTTGCCACTTGATTAATCAATATTTATTTTTGATAAACATTTTAGATAATCCACCTTGGGCATAAACTCCAAGGGTCTCTTTGGTCTTATTTCGAAGCCCATCAATAATTTGTCTTAGTTGCTTCCATTGAAAAAATCCATGACTGGGCACCTATGTAGTAGTGAATAATATCTTCCCATTATCACATCAAGGGATTCATGTATCCCTTGCTCCCATCCTTGGATCTATTTTCACAAATTGGACAACCAAGAATAAGTTTGATATTTTTCATTGAAGAGCTCCAGCATGGTACTACATCTCTTGATTGATCCTAGTTTAAGCAATTTGTACTAGCTTTCAGATTCCTTCACAAGTATTTTTGGGAACAACTTTAGTTTTTTCTAATCACCTTCAATATTTTGTAGGGCACAGGCATTGTGGAATGCTTAAAGGTGGTGTTGAGGATTAGCATTGTAACCACCCTCAAATTTGGGCATGTTATTCATATCTAGCTACTTGATACAACTATCATTTACATGCTTGGTTGGGATTTAAATAGCTTCTTTGATGTTGATCATACTTCAAGTAGCCAATAGGGGCTCATCATAGTGATTGGGTTCGTAAGCTTAGTTGTAGTGGTACCTCCTTTAATGCTCATGTATTTCTCTATCTTCTCTTCTATCCCTGCATCTTCTTTGTTCATAGTCTTCATCTTCCTCATTAGAGTATCTCAAGCAATGGTCATGAGGATTATGAGTTCTTTGTTCCTCCTTGTCATGGTCTCAGTGTCGTTGTCTCCTCCTATCAAAGTCCATGGACAATCGTGAGGATGAGGATGAGGCAGTATGAGAATGATGCTAGCTTGTCCTCCTTCTATGACTTTGATATTCTTCTTTGTGGGATTTTGCATACACTCTTGGCCTTGATTCCTACTTATAATTTGAGTCTATTGCCTCCCTTCTAGGTGTCTCTACTAAGGCAAGATGCAATTAAATTTTGATAGGTTCCTTCAATTGGATGATGCATGTTTGAGAAAGGACTTCATGATTCTAGTGGAGTTCTCTAGCAATGAATGCATCATCATCAAGCTTTTCTAAGACAATAAGAGAGTTTATTTTACTTCCTTTATTTTGCTCATGTTTGGTCTCTATGATAGTATCTCTCCTTAATTTCTGTTCAGTGGGCTCATAGGGCCTTCTCATATGTTGGTCACATGATACCCTCCAAGTGCATCACTCAGATTCATTTCTTGTAGAGCTATCTGAAGCATGATGGGTGTTGAACATTGTGGAGGTAGAATAATGTTAACTTGAAGAGCTCTCCACCTTAGTTTCCCATCTTGATGAAATTTGAAGGTAAAGTTGGGATAGTAAGGATCATGAAGACCATACGAAATCCTTGCATTAGCATATTCCAATCTCCTTCATCACTTATTTTTTCATTGCCCCTTTTTTATTCTTTACCAGGTTGTGATTTGTCTTTGATTGAAGCCATGTTATGGTTTAAGAAATTTTGTTAAGTGTGCTTAATTTTATAATATTTAAAATATCATGAATTTAAATTTGGATTCTTGATACAACTAAACTTTATAAAATCAATTACTCAGCATACGTTGATACATCCCCAGCAATAGCGCCAATGATGAGCAATTGAGAAATCCAACACCCAACCATACAAGTTACAAGTGTTCAGCCATGACCTAGTTGTAATCCATGGGTGAGGTAATGTTAGTATGCTAGCAATTGGTTTAAGCCCATGAACGTTGTCTTCCCACATGGAGCTAGTGAAGTCTAAGTGTATGGTTTAGCTCACCGTGAGGTATATGATATCTGATGTTGATTGGCTATTAATACTTCTAGTAGACATGATGAAAGTAAAAGTAGCTTCTAAATCTAAGTAAAATAAGTAAATGAATCTATCCTAGCCTATGGGGATGAGTAACTATTCTTGATTTGCCATACATACCTTGAGCTTCATGAAACCACTACTGGGATACCAAGCATTATGCTAATGGGCATACCGAGCAATAACACTTTTGGGCTTACCAAGAAATTATACTTAAGTTCTCTAGATTAGTCATTCTCATTCTGCCTACTAATAATAGTAAAAGTAAAGTTCATGGAAAAGTAAAACATTAACTAGGAAAATAGTAAACATTAGTCTAAGTGAAAAGAGTAAACTAGTAGAATGTTGCATTGGTAGAAAATATCTTGATCTTATTTCCAATCATAACTTGTGCCCAAGTACAAACTATTCAAACAAATATTCCATTCATTATAACACACCACACTACAAGCATTCACACTTCTAATCACCAAGTCTAAGTTCAAGAAATGAAACTGGAATAGTGTGGTTAATATTGGAATGAAACTTATGTGGATTGTATGCCCAAGTGTCATATTTATAGGGTGGTGATGAGTAGTAAGTAGTTCCTACACCCAACCATACAAATCACCAGTGTTCATTAACTGATCCAGTTGAATTTTGTAGACTTTAGCTCTCTAAATACACCTTATCTAGGTTGTGAATCTTATGGACATAATCGTTGTCTTCCTAGTTCTACTTGTGAGGTAAAATGGTATGGTTAAGTGTAACTGAGGCACATGATTATATAATTTTTATATTTTTATCTAATTCTCATAAGCATTAAAATAAATAAATTAAATGATCAATGAATCTAGTAACTATTTAATGCCTTAGACTAATCCTAACATAAGCATCTATTCTCACCTAATATACACATCATAAACATATTACAAGACTACTAGATTACAAAACATTAATGCTACTGGGATTACCAAGTGTTAATTATATGCTCAAGATATGCTTAATGGCCATTCACAATCTGTTAATGCTACTGGGATTACCAAGTGTTTATCACTTGGCCATACTTGGATACATCTTTATTGCCATTCACATTGAAGTGTCCAAGTATGTTAGTTCTCAAATAAGAATCTGTACACTTCTCAACTCCTATTGTGGGCACTCAAAAAATATTCTAACTCTCAAAAGAACAAACTATAAGAGCTTTACTATGTTAATGATGAACAATTATCTTAAATCAAATAGGTGCATGCATTTATATAGACAAGACTAGATACTTTATCCATGCATATGCATTGACTCATCAAATCATGCATCAACAAGTGCATGTCAATGGGTATGTGTCAATGGGATTGCATCGATGGATTCGCATCAATACAATCTAAGTAATGATGACTCATCATATACTCACACTAACTTAAAACTAATTCTTGAGTGAGGTAAAGGAGGAACAATATTTTTATAAAAATTTTTGAAGGTATCAGATTATTGAATCGATGATTGATTAACTTCAACTAAGTTAAATTGAAGTTAACTGTTGAAGTATATGGATTTACAAATTTTACAAAAATTCATGTTCAGAAAAAAATCAAACACTATTTCAAAAGTGATAGCTAAATCCATTTGGTAGTTGAAGAGGAGAAGAAAATTAAATGGTCCTACAAGGTGCAGGCTTTTGAGATGCTAAATGATCTTCCTTTACCTCTGGTGCATGTAGTAGTTATGGCTGTCTTGTTGCAAGTGCAACTATTGGTGAAAGATAAAAAGCATTAAGAAATTATTTCATCTTCTCCTTCTAGGTTAGTACAAGAACATCCCATGGATCAAGCATTACAAGGAAAAACTCCTTCACATTAACAAACTAGGTAGTGAATTGCTTGCATTTGATGTTGAACACTCTGATAGTATTTTATAGCTTCTGGTAGTCATCCATTCTTCAAGCTAGGTTCTTAATTGTTGATTTTTGATTCATGAATTATGCTTTGAGAACTTTAAGTTCAACATTGGCTATTTCTAGCTTTTGCTTTGTCTCCTTATGATGCTTGAACTTAGCCTTGTACAACAAGTACAACATGGTCACTTACTTTTCTAGTTTTGACCTTGACCTCTTAGTAGTCAACATTGTCAAGTTTGCATAATAGAGGATTTTTTCTTTGTAGATCCTTGAGGTATATTTCTACTTTGTTGTATGAATTTAGTCCATCAAATATTGGTTTCCATATGTCACCTCTTTGTTGGAGCTACTGGAGGGCCTCATTTATTTTTGCCTTTGCCAACTAGATCTCTTTTTCATTAATCTCTTTGAGAAGGCCAACCTGGTCATTGTAGTGGTTCTTAATCCTTTTAAAAGAAAGGGCCTCAACATTCCAAGTGATGATCTCAATTTTCAATTTTTGGTGAAGAGCTTGAACTTTCTCCATCAAGAGATTTTGATTTTTTGTAGCTAACCTCCTTAGGTCCATGGTTACCTTAGCAAGCTACTCCTACTATTATCTCAAAAGTTGAACCATTTGGTTCTTGTGAGCTTCAACATTTCATAGGGAGTGTGATGAGTCATGATTTTTTTAGCTTTGATATTGGATATTCGATATTAGAGCCTCGATATCTAATACGTGATATCAGGTCTTAAGAAATGATGTTGGATATCTGATATCGTCTCTTCTGTGCTAGCCTATAAATGCAACACTTTGGTGAATGGTTGAAACATAGTTTTATGGATAGATTTTAAATAGCTTTTTCTTAGCTTTGTGATTTCAAGTTATATTATTTCTAGTTCATGTCCACAGTGTGATGTTTGTGATTGTACAATATCCTTATTCAAGTGTGATGTACTTGGACACATTACATGACCAAAAATAAAGATCGAGATTACTTTCATCATTGTAGCATCCACTTAGATATATTATCACTTGTAATTAGTTAATTATTTAATTTTCTACTATTATCTTTAGTTAATATTTCCATTTGCTACTATTTATAATTCTTGTCATTAAGTAAAATGAGTGCAACTAATCACAAGTTCTTAAGTGTAACTACTTGGTAACCTAGTAGTGTATTGTTTGGTGAGCCCAGTGACGTACACTTGGTAATCCTAGTGGTAGTTATATGAAGTCCAAGGCATGTGTAGATGATTATGCATGGATACTCATTGGACATAGGCTAGTTTAGATTTTACTTTCCATTTTCAATTAGCTTAATTAATTTATCTCTTATTATCATTAGGAGTAGCATAGGGTTAGAAAACATTAATCATGCACCTCAGTTGGACTAAACCATACGTGACAAAGCTACCACTAGCCCAAGTGGGAAGACAACAAACTATGATCAAAGCATAATGATTTAGATGCACAACTAGTTCCATCCATATAATTTGACCAAATCATGTGTGAACACTTGTCGTTTGTATGGTTGGGCATAGGGGTACCTCACTACTCATCAGAATGCTTGTCCTTGATCAGAACTGCATTCTCCTTGCATGTCTCTGATAGGTCCTTTTCAGTGTTATAAGCCATTTCTTTTGCTATGGATGCATCAAAGATTATAGTCTCCTTGGAATTATTTACTATTTTAAGTCTTTCCCGAAGCTATAGAAAATCTTCATCTTTGGTTACAACTTGGCTAAAAATAGTGGGATTGGTTAAGAGGGCTCTTAATTTCACAACTTCAATAGCTAGGTGTTGAATTTTAGTTGTGGCTTTTTCAAGTTAGGAATTAGTGATCATGTACTTGCACCTAGCCTCTAAGAGCATCAACTGGATTGTTCTGATGTTATTCCAAAGGTTAAAGATCTTTGGAAGTGATTACTCTATTCCAACCAGTCAATCCAACACCTCCTAATGCTAGGCTACACTAAGTCTTCGACTAGCTACTACAAATGTCTACACACCCTAAAGTGTAGAAATATTAGTAATGATAGTTGTAGGAGCTTTGAGTGCTTCACCACTTAATCAACCACCACCTCTACTACTATCTCTTGCTCATGTTGCTACATCACCAAGATGGTTGTCTCCTCATCATCCTCCAGGCATACCAAGAAGGTAGTAGTGTTACTAGAGATCTCTGGGAATTGTTGTTATCTTAGACAAGACATCGTTATCTCTCCTTCAACCATCTAATGGTAATAGTGACCTTGTTTAGATGGCTTAGTGTTGGTTAGTAGACAGAATTTTCACCACTTGGTCTAGCATGCTGCTATTGCAAGAGTTTATTAAGTAGTTTCTACATGTGCTCCATGGTAGCACATGCTTTTGAAATTGTTTCCTAAGTGGTGGATGATCATGGCTAATCCTCTTCTTGCACTTTGGATGGCACTTTATCTTTCATCATTTTCACCCAAGAGCTAGTAGCTACATGTTATAGGATGTCATTTGAATTGTGACCTATTCCTCCTCTTCTACACAATTTGTGAATCAAGCATAAGAAGAGGATTACCTTTTTCCCATGCTCATTTTCCTTGAAGCACTTTTCTATCTCAAGATAGATTAGCTATGGAAGATTAATTAAAAATTTCTATCTTAGAGCAATGCATGCATGGGTAGAGAAGGCCATCACTTTTTTTGGCCTCACTATCAAATTGAGGTGGTAGGCTGCAATCTTGAAATATACCTTCTCTACCTTGATTAGTGCATCATACTCCTTACATTCAAACCCATAGCATCATTAGACCCACTTCTTTTTCACCTCTAGGTCTACTTCAATTGAATTTTTGCCAATGTTGCCCCAATATCTAGAAACCCAAGGATATGAGAAATGGCCTCCACTAAGTAGGATATACTAATGTTATTGATTTTCACTGTGGCATTGAATTGCCTATTATTCCAAAAGAGATATGTTTCTCCCATGTACCATTCTTTACTAGAAGTAAGAATGGACCACATGTAAGAATTTTGAGTTGAGTTTTGACTTCTTCTAGAGTAAAGTCTAAGAAATGATCAAATGTCAACTCTTGGAGAACTAAACTCTGGATCTTCTTGAAATGGATTTGCCTAAGGTAGGCATCTATCAAGGTAACCTTAAGGTTTAGTCTTGATCTTGATGGCTCCTCCCAGTGGGATTGATTTGTTTCATCTTTGGGAATCTACCAAACATATTTCACTTTGTGCTCCTCCTAAAGAGGTCCTATTGCATGTATTTCGATTGCCTACTCTTGGGGCTATTTTGGCTATTGACCCCTTCTAGTTCTTGGTTGCTTATCCCTTGATTGGAATGGTGCCACCTCTTATCCACATTTTTATTTGGGTGCCATCTATAATTACAACATGACCAAGGATTAGTGTTTGATGTGTAACATTGAACACATGGATACCTTGTCTCGTTTAATTAGTTATACTTTGGCTATGTTGTGATCATGAAAGAGAGTTTATTGAAAAGGTTTAACTCTTCATGAATTAGTGATTTTAATATTATTTTATTAGTTAAATCTTGTGGGAGTTAGAAAAATTTTGAAATTTTTTTATCAAAAACCTAAGGTTTGTGGCCTTCATGACATAGAGCTCACCTTTGGTAGCTATAGGATCGAAGAATAGAGTCAATTAGATAAGAGGTTTGTGAGTTATGGACTCTAGAAATGGCAAACAATCCTTGTGTATTTGATAGAAATGTGTAAAAAATGTTAAGTGCTTGCTCTATTTATAGGCAGGGAATATGCTGCATTGATAGGGCCACATCAATATAGGGGGTTGTGTCAATGAGGTTGTGTCGATGCAACTAAAGAAAAAAATTCACATCAAAAACTAAGAAAAACCAAAGAGTTTTTGTATGAAATTAGAATCCAAAGGAAGCTAGAGAATCCTAGAACATGATGGAATGCATGAAGAGGACTAGAATATTCATTAAAAAAGGAGATTTGATATGGAGAATTTTAATTAAGGAGTGCATGACTATATTTAATCAATGTGGAGTAAAAAATGTTTGAATGTGAAAAATGCCTAACGGATGAGGAACTTAACCAACCCAACCAAAGAGCATGCAAGTGGGTCCACCCCATAGCAAGCTCATGCCTTCAATGCCCTTGCATGTCCTCAAACTAAGGAGTCCATGGGCCCCATTGATGATTAATGATTATGATTAGTTAAGGACCAAATCACCAAAGAGACCATCAAATAACTATGACTATATTAAAAAAAGACATTGAAGCAAAACATGAGAAAAGGTAGTAAGGTGAATGATGGAGAGCATAGGTGGATGAGGGAGAGTATGGAATGAAGTCCTGTATCATGGTCACATGAAGTTCCTTGTGGATGTTATGGTTAAGATGACTCATTAATGTCCACCCTTAGTCCAAATTAAAACCAACCAATTTTAGTTACCTCTCATTAACAATCTTAGGCTAGTCCATCCCTCAAAGCACAAGGATATTGTTGGTGACCGTTTAGGACGCAACCGCCAACGAGTGTCCTCGAACAGGATTTAGGTGGCTGTTGGTCTCTGGCAACACCAAGGCCCAGATACCTCCAAATAAACTTAGTAGTTAATGTGAGTATGTGTGTGTGCTTTTGCAGCATGCGGTTGTGAGAAATGTAACGATTGCGTTGTGTG
>MNCI01016055.1:5016-31369 GCA_015680685.1 Gnetum montanum | reverse complement strand
CTCAAATTCCCAAAACAAGGAAAATCATAGAGTTCATTGGATGGGCAGATGACATGGACTCATTGCTTATTCCATGAAAAATAAACTATGTCAAGGTCATCAAACATCATAATTCAAAAATAGAAACCAGACATTGATAATCACAAATTAAGCACAAACCATCATTAGTAAACATCAACAGTGATACTTTGTCTTGTGACAATAAAGCAAATTTATTAGAAAAAATGAGAAAATATCACACTTAAACAAAAGAAAAAAAATAAAGTAAAATATATAAGAAAGTGTAAAATAATCAAGAAAGTTAAAAGGTATTAAAATGATATAAAATTAGAAAAATTTGAAGATCAAAAATTTGTAAAATCAGAAATGTGAAAGACAAAAAAGGTAGAAAAATTGAGAAACCATGGTAATGGTCAACACGGATGGCCATCTCCCCAAAAATTAAGTTGGAGGGAGGAGATCTAAAAAATAGAACGTGATTGTCCATCTATTGAGGAGGTATTTACATTGGCCTATTTTGGTTCTAGGAAAGGCTTCACTTATTGGATATTAACTAACTACTTTTTATTTGAGCTGTTAGGTTTGTAAATTATCATGGCCCCAGAGGGAAAGGTTTGATCAATTATATAAGGTCCTTCCCACAATGTTTGGAATTTTTTCTTTTAGGGTATATGTGTGGGGTTCCAGTAAAGAATGTTATCTCCTGGTTGGAGTTTTAGTTTCTTGATTCTAAGGTCATGATGTTGCTTGCTAAATGCCTTATTCATCTCATTTAAGGACATGCCCACTAAGCAATTTTCATCTAGCACATTCAGATTGATCAATCTTTCCTTTTGTGCTAGACTTAGGTCAAGGTTTAGATCATAGGCCATTGAGAGTGTATAAAGCTTAGATTGAATCAGGAGTATTGGAAGTTTTTCATACACTAACTCATAGGGAGAATATCCAACAGGAAGTTTCCAAGTTGAACAATAAGCCTAGAGAGCATCATTAAGTTTTGTACTCTAGTCCTTCCCATATTTGCTAATGGTTTGCATTAGTATTTTTGTAATCTCTTGGTTGGTTACCTTTGCTTGACTTTTGGCTTCAGGGTCGTAAGGTGTTGTTAATTTATGTTCGAACCTCGAGATTTGCATTAATTTTCTAAATGTGCACCTGTGGAATGGGTTCCATTATCAAAAATTAGTGAACATGGCATCCAAAACCTATTCATGATATTTTTTTGTATAAATTTAGCAATAGTGGATGATGTACAATCAGTAACAGTTGCTGCTTCTACCCATTTTGTCCAGTAGTGAACTACTAATATAATATAGGCCTTTTTGTTCGACATGGATGTGATGGGACCAATGAAGTCAATGCCCCATTTGTCGAAAGATTTTAGTGGTTGAATCCATTATCAAGGACCTTCCATGTGAGTGGTCATCCCCCCATAAGGTTGACAATGTTTACAAGACTTGATAAATTGGTGGGCATCCCTAAAGATTGTGGGCCAATAGTATCCTACCATCAATATTTTTATGGCCATGCATCTACCTACATAGTGGCCTCTGTAAGGTACTTCATGAGCATCCTAGAAAATGTGCAATTGATCTTCATCACGGACACACCAACGGATCAAGCCATTGGCACACACCTTGTAAAGGGGTTTGTTGATTTCCATAAAGTATTTGGCCAGATGAACAAATTGTTTCTTTTTCCTAAATCCAAGTCGTATGGCTTATCTTGAGTAAGAATATATGTGAGGATGCCATTATACCATATTACTTTTTAAACTGTTTGTTCATTTATGGCTCTAGTAAAGAGGAGTTTGTATGAAAACTAATCAGAAAGTAGCCTCTCCTCCTATTTGTTATCCCATCTTAAGTGAGAGAGGTGGTTAGCAACCACATTCTCAGTCCCTTTTCGATCTACCATAGTAAGATCAAATTCCTGCAAGATCACAAGCTACCGTATAACACGAGGGCTCACCATCAGCTTATTCATAAAGAAGTAAATTTCATTGTGATCCATATGTACAAATACCTTATAACCTAGCACATAATGCCTAAACTTTTCTAGCACATACACCACTACCATTAATTCTTTCTTCATGGTGGTGTAATTCAACTATGCCCCCACAATGCTTCTACTCATGTACTGAATATGATATGGACATTTCTTATTATCTAGCTACATGAGCACTACTCCCAAAGCGTAGTTGATGTGGCTATCATGATATGGAATGGTTTGGATCAATTTGGTGCCCGTAGGATTGGTATTTCTATGAGTTTCTCCTTTAATTATTGGAATGCGTGTTCACATTCCTTGGTCCAAATGAAAGGTGCATCTTTCTTTGTAAGTTCTACCAATGGCTTTGCAATCTTAGAGAAGTTCTTAATAAATCATTGGTAGTAACCAGTGTGTCCAACGAATGATCAAACATCTTTAACAGTCTCTAGTTGGCATGTTATTCCTTGGATAACCCTTATCTTTTTTGGGTCTACCTCAATCCACTTTTGTGAAATTTGGTGTCCTAGCACAATGCCTTCTTGGATCATGAGATGGCTCTTTTCCTAATTGAGCCGTAGGTTTGTCTCTACACATTTCTTTAGTACTTACTCAAGTCAGTCAAAGGCTTGCTCAAATGTAGCTCCATAGGTGGAGAAGTCATCCATGAAAACTTCAACACCACTACCAATTTGTTGCTGAAACATACTCAAGGCCAAGCATTGAAATGTTGTAGGGGCATTGTATAGGCGAAATGGAATCTTATAGTATGAAAAAGTCTCCTAGGAACTCGTGAATGTTGTTTTGGCCTAGTCTTCTAGCACAATTTGGATTTGGTTATAGCCACTATTACCATCCAAGAAACTATAATAATAATGCCCAAATATCATATCTAACACTTGATCTACAAAAGACAGAAAAATAATCCTTAAATGTTGCCATATTTAATAACCTAAAGTTGAAGCAAACCTTCCATTTGACATCCTTCTTTGGTACTACTACAAGTGGGCTAACCCACTCACTATTCGTGATTGGATAGATGAACCCTGCCAAAAGGAGTTACTCTATCTCCTCCTTGATTATTTTCTTTAATTTGGCGTTCAACCACCTCTGTGGCTACCTTCTAGGCTTCATGGTTAGATCAATGTAGATGCGATGCTTGCATATCCTTGGATTGATTCCTGTTAGCTATGGATATGAGCAAGCAAAGGCTATTGACCATTTATTCACCACATTTAACAACTTTCCTTTTTTTTTAGAAGCAAGTTTGACATTAATGATGACTAGTATACCACTCTTTAAAAATGCATACTCCATACTAGTCGATAAAGTTTTTAGTTCTAAGGGCTCCTGCTTGAAGTGATCAGGGATTTCCAACTCTCCCCAACAAGTATCATCATCTTCATTAGAGAGTTGGGAATGAACTTATTCAATTTTGTCTATGCCTTCAACATATGCACATGTTAGACTCTCAATTGGCTCCATGCATATTGTGCTCCTATCTGAATTAGCTATTAGCCACTAGGTGCCCTCTTGCTTTGTGGTTGCTATGTACAAACACCGTTGAATATTAATTTCTTATGCACACCAATTACATGCCTTAATATATGTGCTCTTGATGGATCAAATCTTTTGCACACAATTGCAACCATTATCACTGTATGTAATGCATGGAATATGCTTCTTCTCAATTTTTCCTAGCTCATTTTTCTTATATATTTCAAGAGACAGGTCCCTTATACCCATTCATGAATCAACCGTGCTTAAAAAAGTCCTTCCCATAATAATGGAAAAGTCACTTTTGCAATTGTCCACCTTAATTACAAGAAAATTAGTAGGATAGGACCACCCATAGACTATGATCATAATATCCTCTACTAATCCCAAAGAAACAGTAGTCGATTGATCTACTAATTCTAAATGGATGTTACTCTTCTTAAGAGGTGGTAAGTTCTAGGCCTTGTACATATCATGGGAGATGTGGATAACTTCAGAACTAGAGTCAAGAAGAGTTTTGCATGGCTCTTGTCCAGAAATTTGTAGATAGATCAGTGGACTTCCTGGATTAGATCTTTTTGTAGGAAGGTTACTAGCCTTGATCCAATTAGAAATAGTATAGGTTAACATTATAGTGCAGATCCTAGGTAACACTTGGTTTGAAGGGCAGTTGAAGGTATTTGATGTAGAGGATGAGGATGTTGGAGATGTAAGGTGATTAGCTACAGTAGGTTGTGAGGGCTGGAAAGGACTGCTAGGCTAGAAGAAAGGTTGTTTCCTTGATTGATTATCGAAACCACTTTCTTGAAAAACTAGTTGTAAGTGTACACCCCTTGTAGCATTTCATTGTTGCGGTTATGGCTGAATTTCACCCTACATGGATAGAGCAGGAGGTAATTGAGTTGAAGGTCAAGGTGTAGGTGTAGAGGGATGTGGAGGATGATAAGCATATGGATATGGGTTTTCCCCTCGAGTAGATGGTGAATGTGTTCAATGGTACTTTGGAGGATAATAATGATGCTAGAATGATGCATGACTCTCAAAACTTCTAAGGGAGACGGGCTACTGAACATAGTACCCGTATGGATCTAGTTGCCTATAAGGGTACTACTGCCTTGGCAGTGGCATTCCCCATGATTTTGGTTGATACCACTATTGATATTATTTGTATGGTTGTGGAGGAGTTCCACTTGGGTAATAAGCCTATTGTTGCTAGTGGAACTATCTTGGACTACCTTGAGGGTAAGGCAATTTCTTGGAGCTTGCCTACATGCTAGGCAAGGATTCAATGTGTACACTTTAGACTCTTGTAATTGTGACACCATAGGGCAACATCCCTTTGGATGTTCATATTAACAGATGTCACATTTAGTTTCATCATCAAAGTTAGACTCCACAACTTTCTCTACTATAGTAGCTTTGCCCTTACTTCTTTGGTAGGCACGTTCAGCTTCTTTTCACCTCCTACGATTATGATCACTATTTTTCTCTTTGGATTCTTTGGTAATCTTTAAAGTGGTTTGAAACTTTTCATCCAAAGAGTCCCATAACTTGTCAACCTTGGCTAAAATATCAAAAACAAATTTTTGGATGGGCAAGATCTTTTTATTCACCACTTCATCAAGTTTTGACTCCTCCTTGTCATCAAATCAAACCTCTCATTTTCTAATAGAAGTATTTTTATTATATTCTTTATCACTTTCCCTCTTTTTTAGCTCACCTTCTTCTTTTGCTACTTGTTCAATTAGCCTTTGGATCTAATGAGCCTCATTTTAGAAAATCTTCCTTGGGCATACACCCCAAGGGTTCTTCTTGTTTTTTCTTTAAGCCCATCTACGATGTGGAAAATTTGTTTTCACTAAGAGTAACCATGGCCAGGGCATTGGTATAGGAGTGAATAGTATTAGCTCATGGTAGCATCCAAGGTTCATATGCTCCCTGTTTCTAGGCTTGGATTTGCTTTCTCATAGTAGACACTCTAGAGTATGTCTAGTATTTGTCATTGAATTGTTCTAACATGGTACTCCATCTATGGATAGATTCTAACTCTAAGGACTTATACCAACTTTCAACTTCCTTAATCAGTATCCTTGGGAAAAGCTTGAGTTTCTACCACTCATTCTCTATGTTTTATAAGGAACGGGCATCTTAAAAAGCTTGTAGATGTGTCTGCAAATAGAATTGCATCCTCCCTCAAATCTTGGGATATTGTTCATATCTAAACACTTGATCTAACTATCCTTCATATGCCTAGTTGGGATTTTCACTACCTTTGTAATGTTGACCATACTTCAAGTTGGCAATGAAGGTTCATCATCATCACTACATTGATGATGTCGATGATGGTTTTGGCCAACCCTTCAGTTTTGGTAGCCTTCATGGTCATTGTTGTTTCATTGATCACCTTCATCATGATTGTTTCGACAACAACTTCCATGAGAACCATAAGATGAAAAGGAATGTTCAGAATCAGATGAAGAGGATGAAGAGGAATGTGGACTACCACTACCACCATGGTGTCCACCACCACTTTTACACTTTTTATGATCACCATCATTATATCCCTTATTATTTTGATGTGTACCCGAGACCCTACCTTGGATATCACTCTTTCCTGACCCTAGTTTATGAACAGTCAATCATAGGATTAGGTTCATATCTTACCATCAGTAGCAGGGGGTGGAGAATCTTCATGTTGAGAACCTTCCAAGGAAGGATCCTCATTGTCTTCTTGATCTAGTAGGATTAAGGGGTTACTGTAATGTTTCCCCTTTGTAGCTTCATAGAATTTCTCTTGATGTTTTTCTCATTTACATTATGTTTTAGTGGGATAGTAGTTCTAAGTGTCATATGCATCCATAATGTACTCCTTGTGAAGATCTGCTATGCCCAACTTCTTAAGGATTTTAAACAGCATTCCAAGCACAGATCTATCAAGGGCTAAAACAACATTGCCCTCCATATCATGCCATTGCATCTATTCATCCTAATGTGGGATGAAGGTGAAATTTGGCACAAACTCATTTGGATGAGTGTATACCACCTTAAATGCTTATGGGACTAGTGGTTTAGTATCTTTTGGCTTGTAAAAAGAAGATATTTTGCAAAATAAAATGAAATTATCAGTGTGTTTTTATAATTTTATGTATAGTGGGAATGATATGGACCTTTAGGTTTTTACAATGATATTAATGATATTCACTTAGACCTAACTAGTGCATGTTCCATAAACAAAGTCCCTAGCAATAGTGCTTATGATGAGCAATGAGGAACCCCTATGTCCAAACATATGAATCACAAGTGTTCATGCACGATCTAGTCGAATTCTGTGAAATTTATCATTTCTAGTGCACTATCCCTTTAGGAAGTGAATCTAGCCTTAAGGTCAATTGTTTTCTTTCCAATTACACTTGTGACATTCATTGGTATGGTTAAGTGTAATTGAAGTATTTGATTTTTATTATTTTGATGTTTTATAGATTAGTGCTCAAATATAGATAAAAGTAATTTGATTAACTAATCTAAATTAACTAATTTACTAGCATTTAACTAATCCTAACATAAGTATCTATTCTCACTTTTCGTACACATCCTAAACCCACATATCCACTACTAAGCAACCAAGCACTACACTACTTGGCATACTAAGTAATAATGCTATTGGAATTACCAAGCAAATACATGTTATGCATGAAGCAATCGTACTTATGTATTTAATTTATCTAGCTTAACTTGTTTCATTAACTTAATTGATGGAAAATATTTGCGAAATAATTTAAAATATTTAACAAATAATTGAAAACATTGAATGCATAAATGAAATAGTTAATCTATCCAAAGTGCTACAAGGTTTATCAGAATGCTCATTTTTATTGCTGCACACACTATCATGCTTACGTACAACAGTGCTCGAATAAAGATCTATACACTTAATGACTCCTGCTATAGCACTCTGGGAAAAATATTCTAACTTTCAAATGGAAAAAATGCAAGAGCTTTGCTACTACTGAAATCTACATTGCCATAAATGTGGCTGGTAGGCACGTATTTATTGGCAATGGATAGACACTGCATCGACAAGGCCTTGTTGATGCAAGGCAAGATGTGTCAATGAGGTCTTATCGATGCAGTCAACTATGTCAATGAGGCCTCATCAATGCAGCCAACCAACAATGACTCATCAAGTTCCCATTAATGCTTTACTAATTGTGCATGTAACTAATGTGGAATAGCAACTAACAAATAATTTTCTTTTAAATTAAGGCCTCTTGCTAGGAATAGGAATGCTTTTTTCCTTCTACATTTTCCAAAAAATTTTAATATAATGCTTGATTTGCCGAATCTTGGGTAGGATCACGATATAGAATGTACTCTTGTATATTTCATTTATTAAGCAATAAAATCAAACAATGAAGTTATCTTTTATCATGTCTGATGAGCAGCAAGTACCCCCTACACCCAACCATACAAATCACAAGTGTTCATGCATAATCTAGTCAAATTATATGGATAGGACTAGTTGTGGCATCTAGATCATTATGTTTTGATTGTACTTTGTTGTCTTTCCACTTAAACTAGTGGTAGCTTTTTCACATATGGTTTGGTCCAAAGTGAGGCATATGATTGTTGATATTGTTTTGGCTTTATGCTACTCCTAACGATAATAGAGAAATTAATTATTTAATCTAATTAACAATGGAAAGATAAAGTCTAAACTATCTTACAGGTGATGAGTATCGGTTTTGAGCTTTTCATACACATCCTGAACCCATGTATCCACTATTGGAATTACCAAGTGCTACACTATTGAGTAAACTAAGCAATAACACTACTAGGATTAACAAGCGAATGTGTGTTTACACTTGAAACTGGTCGCACTCATTCCGCCAATTCATTGACATGTATAGAAATGTAAATATTAACTAAGTACATGGAATATAAATTGCATTAAAAGTAAATTTAATCTATGTCAAAGTACTGCAATGAATAAGAATCAATGAGACATTCATGGAATGTGTCCAACTACATTACCACTCAAATAAGATGTTGTACAACTAACTCTGATCCACACTGTGGGCACTCACTAACTGTTCTTTAAGATTACAAAATAAAACTGCACAAATATTTATAGGTGAAAACACATCCCACAATCTCAGATATATGATATTGAAACTTGTGCCATGATATCAAGGATCTGATATCAAGCCGTATGAAAAATATGATTCATCAATGTGCTTCCATCTACCATTTTTTGGACTATTTATTCAATAAAGATATAGAAAAATGACATGTAAGCTATAAAACAACAAATGCTTATCTAGAAATAAATGTACACATAGACAATAGTTCTTAGTTATAAGAATATCAAGCAAAAGGTATTTTAGTAAAAGACGTAGCTCAATCTAGAGAGCTAGTTTGATTGACTAAAGGATAGCCTTTGTGTTGATGCGTAAATTTTGGACATGTGAACACCTGTGAAAACTCGTTTTAAGAGATTATCGCCTAGGGCGCCTCCTGTATGGGTATAAAAACTTGGGAATAGTCTCAGCTGGAAAGGGCCATATGAAAATAATAATAATAATAATAATGAAGCTTAACTATTTCAAAGTAATCTGGAATTAAAATGCTTATACCATTTAAACTACATTAGAAAAGGGCACATCGTTGGTAGTAGACGCAGTTACCAAATTTTAACAAGCAGATTGCACATAAGCATAAACATATAATGCAGACAAGAAAACTATACTTATAAGGGCAACGCAACGAAACAGAACAATGCAACAGGGACCATAGGGAGTTTCCTGATTGAAAACGGTTTACAAGTAAAAAATTGCAATATATTAGTATCTAAGGATTTGTGGATCTGAAAGTGGAAAAAAACAAAGGAATGCTACTGCTTTGGATTATAAAATAATGAAAGTTTAAGCATTAAAAAAAAAGGTTTAAAATTAATGCATAAAGTGATATATGACACAATGTACCGGTAACATGTTTGGAAATGTTGAAAATATTGAATATTTGTAATTGAAAATGCCAAATGTTTTTGATATTGCTATATGTCGTTGAGATGCAGGTGTGGTTGTAGCTGTCCGTCACGTTATTTGTGATCACAGGCGTCTGCTGTTACCCTAGCATCTAGAGAGACGACCACCGTTTGTAGGTGTGTTGCTATCAGATGTGCGCCGCTCACAGCAACAAGAGGCAGATAGAAGAACAAAATAAAACAGTGGCTACTAATGGACATGCGCTGCCAGCTACTACCATTTCAGAAAGGAAGATTGGCCACTAGTCCCCCCCTTGTTGCCAATTCCTGCCCCTCTTTATAGCGGCCCCGCGAAAGAAACCCTAACCCTAAACCACCAACTGCCTTTGCCATGTCAACCGCAACGTGCTAAAACTAAAATAAGAAAATGAGCAAAAAAAATAAGCCTTAATTTTTATGGTTTATGTCGAGATTTTTTTTATATTTTTATTTTTATTTTTTGATTTTTTTGTGATATTAAACTTGTTCAAGTATGGCTCCAGGTAAGCATGGGAGGGTTGTTATCTAACACTTACCTATATTTATGATGGTACTGTTCTTAATTATTTGATGCTTAAATTTAGTAATGCTCAGATTATAAATAAAATAAAGTACTAGTTACTACTGGTCAACGCCCTATGCCTAGCATGGATGAGGTTGGCCTCAACACTTAGCCCCCAAACTACAGATTGTATGCAAGTGCAAGGACCATAAACTTTTGAATGAGAATGCAACGGATGGGGAAACAAAACAACATGAAACCATAAATGCAAACTTGAAAGTAAATTATAATGTTCTAAACATGATCAAAATAACCAAATAATCAAAAGAGACACCGACACCCCCCATTCAAACAACCATTAAAATCTAAATATATAAGTTATTGTTATTTTAACTCAGGTCTATAGATATATATGTATAATTATATATATATATATATGCTTAAGCTCTCATTCTCAATATTCTCACAAGGTAACAGTAAAAGTATGTAGACTATTTTGAGCAAGCGACTTATACAAAATTTAATGAGGAGGATGAGCTAAAGCTTATGTTAGATCATAATAAGCCACAACTTTCAGATTTTTCCTTGGGTCTTTTTCTTTTTGCGGTTGTAGGATCAAAGAACAGGTTTATGTTTTAAAGAGATTTTGGTATGTCATGGTAGTTATTAAAATTAGAAGGGTTTCTTACCAAGGGAGCGAGGGGTTGATGGGCTACTATCTTAGTCCAAGATTTCTTAGGAATTGAACTTAGAAAAATTGAAGCTCGTTGTTTTCTCAAAGTAAATTGACGAGTAGCTAATTGACTAGGGGTAGGAGTATGAGTTCTTTGTTGAGATGTTCTGTAAGAAGAGTCACTCATAGAACGAAAAATAATAGGAAATGTAAAATGCTAATAAACTGTGAGAATTAAAGAAAATGGAAAAAAACATTTGAATGCTATATTTTCATTTTTATTTTGAAATTACAAAATTTCAAAAAAGTAAACTAAAAGTAAAATGATTTAAACCACCTCAATTAAATTTCAGAAAAATAAATTGAAAAAAAGGATTGCTATAATATAAATTTGGAGATTTGAAAATAAAACTAAAATAGAGCAATAAAACTAAAAATAGGGAGGCAAAAATAAAACAAACAGTAAAAGAAATGATAATAATTTTTTTTAAAAAAAAGAAACATAAAAGGAAAATAAAGAAAAGGTTGAGAAACTGTCCTGCTTCTAGCGTCAAAAGGTGTTGATGCATAAATTTTGGATACACGAACACTTGTGAAAACTCGTTTTAAGAAACGATCGCCTAGGGCGCCTCTCGTATGGGTACGAAAACCAAAGAATAGTCTCAGCTGAAAAGGGCCATGTGACAATAATAATAATAATAATAATAATGAAACTTAACTATTTCAAAGTAATCTGGAATTAAAATGCTTATACAATTTAAACTACATCAGAAAAGGGCACATCATTGGCAGTAGACGCAGTTACCAAATTTTAACAAGCAGATTGCACGTAAGCATAAACTTATACTTACTATTGTGCTGCAAATGCAGACAAGAAAACTATAGTTATAAGGGCAATGTAATGAAACAGAACAATGCAACAGGGACCATAGGGAGTTTCCCAATTGAAAATGGTTTACAAGTTGAAAATTGCAATAAATTAGTATCTAAGGATTTGTGGATCTGAAAGTGGAAAAACACAAAGGAATGCTACTGCTTTGAATTATAAAATAATGAAAGTTTAAGCATTTAAAAAAAAGGTTTAAAATTAATGCATAAAGTGATATATGGCACAATGTACTGATAACACGTTTTGGAATGCTGAAAATATTGAATATCTGTAATTGATAATGCCAAACGTTTTTGATATTGCTGTATGTCGTTGAGATTTGGGTGTGGTTGCAGCTGTTCGTTATGTTATTCGTGATCACAGGCATTTGCCTTACCCCAACGTCCAGAGAGAAGGCCATCATCTACAGGTGCATTGATGTCAGATGTGCATCACTCAGAGCAACAAGAGGCAAACAGAAGAACAAAATAAAACAGC
Organism: Gnetum montanum; assembly: GCA_015680685.1. Taxonomy (NCBI): domain Eukaryota; kingdom Viridiplantae; phylum Streptophyta; class Gnetopsida; order Gnetales; family Gnetaceae; genus Gnetum; species Gnetum montanum. The sequence continues at coordinate 19,320 of MNCI01016055.1, read as the reverse complement.
GGCTACTGATGGATATGCGCTGCCAGCCACTACAGTTTCAAAAAGAAAGATTGGCCACCAGTCCCTCCCTTGTTGCCAATTCCTACTCCTCTTTATAGCAGCCCTGTGAAAGAAACCCTAACCCTAAACCGCCAACTGCGGTAAAATTGAAATAAGAAAATGAGCAAAAAAAAATAAGCCTTAAGTTTTATGGTTTATGTCGAGATTTTTATTTATTTATTTTTTGATTTTTTTGTGATATTAAACTTGTTCAAACATGGCTCCAGGCAAGCATTGGATGGTTGTTATCTGACACTTACCTATATTTATGATGGTACTATTCTTAATTATCTGCTTAAATTTAGTAATGCTCGAATTATAAATAAAATAAAGAACTAATTATTGTTGGTCAAGGCTCTATGCCTAGCATGGGTGAGGTTGGCCTCAACACTTTGGTGCCTACTTGTTTGGCGATGCTTCGAGAAGCACACCTACTCCAACAAGTCTACACCTTTGGTTCTTCATGCACTCATAGATCCTCTTTGAATGCCTTCTAGAAGCACCACTCAAAATAGGTTCGTAATGAATTCAAAGAGAAGACTGCTGGTACTTCCCCACTGTGGCTAGCTGAAAGTTAAATCCCCCTCCCTTTTGCATCTGACTGATCGGATTTTATTTGGACAGATCTCCTCAAGTTCTCCCTTTTCAGCTTCCAAATGCAGCCTGCCCATAAAACTAAAAAAGTGACAGCCAAATTGCAGAGAATATTAAACGTCATTCTTGCTTTTATTATTTTATTTATAAAATAAAATAATCCACAAAGCTGCTGGCTAACTCCATAAATGACAAAAGAAATAGAAAGTAAGGCCAAAGAGCCAAGGCTACACAACGGCAGCCCAACACAGCAACGATCTAACGTGCTGGATGCCCGCCAAGGCAGCAAAGACATGTAGAAAATCCAGCATGCTGCATGCACGTGGCACCGTTGTTGCTTTCCCTTTGAGCACCACATGCTGCATGCACTGCACGCTGGAAGAGAGTAATGGTAAAAGGAAAGACGCGAGACCTGCTGAGGTTGGCACTGTTGAGGCCGACGGAATTATATGATGGCCGAATTGAAACTATCGAGACATGCTATCCTCAGTTTATGGCAATTTCCGTTTGGACACGCAGGGAAAGACAACAAGAAATGCAAATAATGCTCTAACAAAGCTACCTAAAATATCGCCACGGGTTGCATGGCAGTCTCCAGAAATTTAATAGTAAGACTCGACGGAATGGGTGCCCTGTAAAAGTAACATTCACGGTTTTGGGAATATTCTAATTCCAAAGTCACAAACCAGTGAGGGAGTAATCAACGCAGTTGCCGAGGAGACGTTGATAATGGCTGACACAACAGAGCATCGGCATCATTCACAGAAATATATTGGCATTATAACGGAAGAATTTTGTGAGCATCCGGTCTTAACTCATGAATTTTGTGAAGTCTACCTTAAATTCTCCCATTTACTGCTTCCAAGTTTTAAAATTGCGGCGGGCGGGTAGGATATTTAAGAATCAATTGCAAGAGCTGGCACAGAAATGCAGCTACAACTTGCCTTCGTATTACTGCATTTAGGACGGGCTAGACCATTTACCTGAGTTCAAAGCAATGGTAAGTTTTACCGATGAAACTTTTGTCAGTCCCTGATTTTACAGCACATTACGGCAAGCGAAGAAGGCACCAGCCGAAGGGGCTCTGCACGCACTCGGCGCTGAGAAATCCATCAGACGTGATCCTATACAAGGCCAGGATGTGCAAAAATTTGCGGCAAAATATGGCAGCGAAGGGCAGGACACCAACTCCAACTTACACAATGGCAGCATATGGGCTTGGACACCTAATGGTGTTTTTCAGCACGGAAAAGGTGGTTGGGGAGACATTCGCAGGGAAGGCTACCAAGACAATAGTTACGGCAACGGCAATGCACTGGAAACCACAAAAAATTAGGTTGCGAAAAAGAAACAAGCTTTCAAATATAAAACCAACTACTAACTTCAGCAATTTTTATATTTTAGTAAAATTATGTGTATATTTCTTTGTTCATATAACAACAATTTAAAATGTAATACAATACAATGATTTTTATATAAAAAATTTTACAATATTTTTATTTATTGGTATCTCAGAACAATTACTCATCAATAAACTTAGACAGAAGTTGTAAAAGAATTTATTTAAAAAATAAATATTTAGACAGAGGGTGACAAAAAGGTAGTGGCAGAACAAGTGAACAACATTCTAAATTCTCCGCAGAGTCTCAGACCAATAATAAACGCAGATTCATCATTGCATGTTAATAATCAAATAAAATCTCTAAAGATAAGTTGAAAACAATGCAAGACTCTGCACCCGCTTTTTCATCTAACATGAGGCAAGATCCGAGATTAGTTATATGAATTGAAGGATTTGCTGCCTCCTTGAAATAGGAATAGAGAAAGGCTAAAGACAAGCTTATTATATTAACTTTGAAGAGATGGACTTTAAGAATGAGACCTTATTTTGTCAGAATAAAAAACTCTGACTCAGAAAAAAATCTCAGTAAAGAAAGATCAATGAAGAGATAATATACAAAAATGGTCTCTAAATCTACAGTTTAGCCCATTTTGAAGAGGGAGGAGGAGTGCTTGTTGCAGAAGCAGTGACTTACTACACAAAGTTTTTGTGTGATGACCGATCTATGGCTGTGGAGAGTGCGATGCAAAACCAGGAGCAATGGCCGTGGAGAACAATGCAAAAGCAGCAGCATTAGCAGCATTCAGAGCAAAACGATGTAAAAGCAGCAGCAATAGCAATAGCAGGATTAGCAGCCTTCACAGCACAGGATTAGCTTTTAAAATTATGTATATATTTCTTTTGTCCATCCTCTCGCTCTCCTTCTCCTTCATCCAACTCAAGCTTTGATCATAACCAAGGTAGGAGGAAGCAAAAGGATAGGGGAAAAATGGTTCGAAAGGATCAGAAGGAGAAACATAAGCAGACATGCGAACCATCATGTGATGCTTGCCGACATGAAAGGAGGGATAGCTGGAATCGTCACATACATCATGGTCCCCAACAGGACTATGATTCAGATGAGCCATTGTTGGCTACCTGGAGTATGCTCCAAATCTCTGAGGTAGTTCAAATCCCTAGTAGGCACATGAAGGATAGCTGGATCAAGCATGTTGATATGAACAACATCTCCAGATTTGAAGGGAGATACAACTATGATCTGCAGACTCACCTACAGGCATTCCATGATGCCTGCGCCCTGCAAAAAATTGACAATGATTGGCAGAAGCTGAAGCTATTCCCTCGCACACTCATCAAAGAAGTTGAAAGCTGGTACCGATCCTTGGAGCTAGAATCAATCAAAAGATGGAGTACAATGCTTGAAATTTTCAATGATAAATATCAAATATACTCCAGAGTGGCGAACCTGAGACGATAGATCCAAGGCTAGAAACAAGGGAATCATGAACCCTTGGATGCTACCATAAGCAGGTACTACTCGTTGTTGCATCGATGCCCTGGTCATGGTTACTCTCAGCGGGCATAGCTTCACCACATCATTGATGGGCTCCGTTTTTAAATGCAAAAGGCCCTTGGCATGTACACCTAGGGGCAATTATCAAAGCTAAGGGTCCATCAATTGCAATGCCTCATTGAATAGGTGGCCAAGGAGGAATGAGAACTTAGAAAAAAGGAGAGTATAGAAGAATTCAACCAAGACCCTTCCCTAAAAAAAAAGAAATTCTATTTTTGTGATGAGGAGGAAGAATCATCGCTAGAAGCAATGGTAAACCAAAAGACCTTGCCGTTACAAAATTTCACATGTAAAATTTTGATAAAGGTGGATAAGATGTGGGACTCTTTGAACGAAAAGGTCCAAAGCGTGTTGAAAATCATAGAGGAGTCTAGAGCACAAGGTAATGACTCTGATCGGCATAGGAAGAAGGAAGCTGAACGTGCCCAATATAAGGGAAAGGGCAAGGTTGCTATAGCAAAGTAGGTTGTAGACTCTAACACCGAGGAGGAAGATGAATGTGGCATATGCCAATATGAACATCCTAAGGGATGTTGTCCTATGGTGTCACATCTTCAAGAGTCTTAGGTGTACACATTGAACCATCGCTTAGCACAACGGCAAACACCCCAAAGGTTTCCTTATCCACAAGGCAATTCTAGGCAGTTCCACCAGCAGCAGCATGGATACTATCAAAGTGGAGTGCCACTGCAATCGTATGAATACTTCCAACAGTGGCAGCACCAACAAACATTGGGGATGCCATCTCCTAGGTAGCAGTACTCTTACAAATAGCCAGATCCCTATGGGTACTATGTTTAGCAACCACTCGCTCCAAGGGACTCTTCCAGCCATGCGACCTTTCAAAGTCATTATCACCCCTCGGAGTATTTTCGTCCTCAATCTCCATCACCCTGGGGGAAAACCCACATCTCTTCTATCTTCCATCACCTTCTCTTGCCACTCCTCCACCACATCCCACTTAGCTGCCACCTACTCCATCAATGCAGGGAGAGATACCGCCACAGCTGCAGCAATGACATGCTACGAGGGTTGTTAACTTACAACCGAAACCTCAGCCAAGTGGACTAGAACCCAAGCCACAAAAACGTCCCTTTCTCTGATCCAATAATTTAAACATACCCTCGCATACACCTGTGGCCAATGCCTGTGAACCTACAAGTGCCTCCACTACTCCACCACCAGAGCAGCCTCCAAGCCAACAACAACAACACTCCAACGTCCATACAGTCATGCTCATGCATGATGTAACCGACTAGATCAAACCATGGTACCTTCCCCAAAAATTGACTGATCTAGGCAGCCCCCTCATCTATCTTCAAGTGGTAGGGAATGGGCCATGCAAAGTTCTTCTCGACTTGGGTTTAGGGGTCAATTTGATCTCTCATGATATGTACAAGAATTGGAACCTACCCCCACTAAAGAAGAGCAACATTCAGTTCGAGTTAGCAGACCAGTCCATCATCATTCCCTTAGGATTGCTGCAAGACATTGTGACCACCGTCTCTGGGTGGTCCTATCCTACTGACTTCCTAGTCATCTGTGTAGAGAACTGCAAGGGGAACATCCCAATCATCATGGGAAGGGCTTGGCTAAGCATGGTGGATGCACGACTAGGCCTCCATGATCTATCCCTTGAAATTTCAAAGGAAAATCCTTTCGGGAAGGTTGATAAGAAATGCATTCCATGCATTACGTACAGTGACTTAGGGTGCAACTACGTGCAGCAATTATGGTCTGCTAAGTGAATATCCCTTCAAGCATGCAGCTGGTGTATCGAGGAATCACCTGTTCAACAGTGCCTATATGCAATAGCGACTAACCAAGAAGAAACCCAGTGGCTGACAGTTGATCCTGCTAGCAGCACATTATGCATGGAACCATCAGAGGGGCTTGTACAAGCCTACATCGACAGCAGAGATGAAATGGAGGAGATTCATCAACAGGTCTCCACTATTGATGACCAAGATGACTGGGGGAAGCTAGAAATCCTTGAGAGCTTCAAACAAGAGCTGCTTGAGTTAAAATATTTACCAGCTCACTTAGAGTATGCATTTTTGCAAAATGAAAAGCCAGTAATCATTAATGCCACCCTTGCTCCAAAACAGAAGAAGAAGTTATTGGAGGTGGTAAACAAATGGGTTGCTACATTCGCATGGTTATATCCTGAGTTGACTAGAGTTGATCCTAGGGTCTGCCAGCATCGGATCTATCTTGACCCTTCCATGAAGCCACGATGATAGCCAAAAAGATGGTTAAATCCCAAATTGAAGTAGGTTGTAAAGGATGAAATTGAATAGTTGCTAATGGCAGGATTCATTTATTCTTTCATCGATAGCGAATGGGTTAGTCCACTCATTATTGTCCCTGAAAAAGGTGGAAAGTGGAGGGTTTGTATTGATTTCCAGTTGCTCAATATGGCAACCTTCAAGGAACACTTCCTACTCCCATTTGTGGACCAGGTGTTGGACACCATAGCTAGGCACCGCTACTACAACTTTTTGGATGGTTATATTGGTTATAACCAAATCCAAATAACACCAGAGGACCAAGCAAAAACTACTTTCACAAGTTCATGGGGGACTTTCGCATATAAGAATATGTCCTTTGGCCTATGCAATGCACCTGCTATGTTGCAATGCCTTTTCCTAAGCATCTTCCAGCAAAAAATCAGCAATGGTGTAGAAGTCTTCATGGATGACTTCTCCACCTATGGGGCCACATTGTAGCATGCCTTGGACCATCTTGAGCAGGTTCTCAAATGGTGTGTAGACAACAATCTGTGACTCAATTGGTAGAAAAACCATTTGATGGTTCAAGAAGGCATTGTGTTGGGGCATCACATCTCACAAATAGGGATTAGCGTAGACCCTGAAAAGATCAGGGTCATCCAAGGAATCACCCGCCAACCAAGTACCGTCAAAGATGTTTGGTCATTTCCTGGACACACTAGTTACTACCGGTGATTCATTGAAAAATTCTTGAAGATCACCAAGCCATTGGTAGAGTTAACAAAGAAGGATTTTCTGTTCATCTGGACCAAGGACTGTGAGTCTGCATTTCAAGTGCTAAAACAAAAACTCATAAAAACTCCAGTTCTACGAGCCCCTGATTGGTCTAGACCCTTTCACATTATGATGAACGCATCCAACTACACCTTGGGAGTTGTGCTTACATAGTGTGATGATCAAAAACGTCCCTATTATATCCATTGTGCAAGCCATAGTATTGTGGGTGCTCAGTTGAACTACACCATCACCGAAAAGGAATTGATGATGATGGTGCTCTTCTTGGACAAATTCTAGCAATATGTGCTCAGATATGAGGTGTTTATGCATACTCACCATAGTGCTATTTGGTTCTTAATGAACAAATGAACGGTGAGCCCCCACATAATCTAGTGGCTGGTGATTCTTTAGGAGTTTGATCTTACCATGGTAGACAGGAAGGGGACTGAGAATATGGTTGCTAACCACTTGTCTCGATTACGATGGGATGACGCAGAAGAGGAGGAGCCCTTATTCGACCAATTTCTAGATGAACTCCTCTTCACAGGCGTGGTTGATCTATAAGTAACCAAGGAATCCACTTGGTTCAACCACATCCTCACCTACCTCACCACTCAAGAGTTGCCAAAGGAGTGGAACCATCGGTAGAAACAACAGTTTCTCCATAAGGCCAAGCATTTCATGGAAATCAATGGACACCTATACAAGGTGTGCGCAGATGGCTTGGTTTGATGGTGTGTCCTTGATGATGATACACTGCACATCCTCCAGGATGCTCATGAGGGCCCTTGTGGGGGCCACTATGCTAGACGCCACACCACCATTAAGATCCTGCTTGCAAGGTATTACGAGCCCACCATCTTCAAGGATGCACAATGGTTTGCCCGCTCCTACAAATGCTGCTAGAGGGACAGTGTGATGATAGAAAGGTTGGAGGAACTTCAACAATGGATCCAGCCACTAGAGCCCTTTGACATTTGGGGTATCAACTTCATGGGATCCATCACACCCTTGTCAAATGAAAAGGCATACATCATCGTAGCTATGGACTATTGTACAAAGTGGGCTGAAGTGGCAGCCATCGTCGACTATTCTTCCAACACCATCACATAATTTTTCCAACAATAAATTGTTAACAGGTTTGGAGTGCCACATGCACTCATTTCTAATAATCGAACTCACTTTACGGGTGTCACTTTTCGGAAACTCATGCAACACTTAGGGGTAACACATAAATTCACAACTCCCTATCACCCCCAAGCCAATAGGCAAGCCAAAGTCACCAATAGTGAGATCACCAAGATCCTTACCTGAACCATCAGCAAATACAGAAGGGATTGAAGCACTAAGCTTAACGATGCCCTATGGGCCTATCGCTCCACTTGGAAACTTCCTGTAGGGTACTCTCCCTATGAGTTAGTGTACAAAAAGTTGCCAACAGTTCCCATTCAGGCCAAACTCCGCACACTATCCACCACTAGTGACTTAGGCCTTGACCTATTGCTAGCACAATGTGAACGACTGATCAATCTAAGTGTGCTAGATGAGAACCGACTAGTGGCCCTATCCTCCAATGAGATCCACAAGGCCTACAACAAAAAATTGACATGATCTTAGGATTTAGAAGTTCATGTTTAGATGTGAAGACAAGGTGTTGTATTGGAACCCCTCACATCCTTGGTGTGTGGTTCCCAGATTAGGGGATGACCCAATGGTTTGAATCGGGTGTGACTTCAAGGGGAATGCAATATTCATTGTTCTATTCTACCGCCTAGGGTTTTTGGTATGTCCTTATGGATTTCCTATCACTCCACATCCTTTCCATGGAAGCCTCTGGGTAGTTCGACCTTGCATGGTGTGGTCCTCACTAAAAAATTCAAGCAAACAAAAATGATGATGAATGAATGAGGATTCAAAGCACACCCCTTGGTCAGATGCATGCAAACCTTCATGGGTCTTTGCATGGTGTGGTTTCCCCAAAAAAAGAAAAAATAATAATAAATCAAATCACTATGTGGGAATTCAAAGCACACCCCCTAGACTACCTCTAACGGGCCACAACACTAGTTATGGAACTTCATTGGTCCCCTCTAACTTTGTCTCATTTTACTTCCTTCCGCTCACGTTTATTGGAGTGGTGGTTCTCTGTGAGGTCATTCTTGCTTTCTTGGGGGATGGTCGGGACTTTGTCTATTGTTGCGATGTCACTGAATGCAGATGGTTTTGGGTCTAAACTTCAAAACGGTTCTACTGGGTCACTTAACCAGATCTCCACATGGGGTTTCATATGACCGATGATCGAAATACCATTCTCTCGTGTCTCTCTCTTCACCCAGTTCTCTCCACAACTTACCTCACTGCCTCTTTTATGTCGTGAAGGTTCTTCATGATTTTCATGGGTTTCCATGCCTTGGCGAAATCTTTTTGATTAGAGTCTTACCTGGCCAACACCATTTCTTCACCCTGGGACCCATGGACCCCAGTGTTGAGGGCTATGTAGGGGCTACTAAGGCTATGGCTTGTTATGGGGAGGACCCACCTGCATTTCCTTGGTTCCGCTTGCTAAGTCTCCCATCCTTTGGATTTTGTGGTTGACTAGTTTCTGGGTCCCATCGCTCAATTTATCTGCCGTGGAGTTCTTTTTTGAGTCTCGTTCTCATATTTTTGTCTCTTTTTTGCACTTAATTATCTTCCTCATGTCCTTAGCCATGTCTAGGCCTCTCACACATTTCAACCGACTCAATTTGGCGTTTCAATGTCATCATTTCGGGCTTTATATGGGTTTGTCAATGTTGGTCAACAGGTAAACACCCCTACGTCGACGGGGCCCCATCGATGTAGTCACTGCATATACACAGCCGCGTCTATGCAGCCCCATCAATGCAGTTCCTAACCCCTATATATACGCTGCCACACTTTGCCATTTTTCATCATTTGGAGCCCAAATTGAGGGGAGTTTTTGCCATTTTTTCTGCCGAACCTTTTCCAATGCACCTACATTTCATCGTGAGTCCTCATCAACCGATCCTTGCCCTTTTACGCAACTGGAGGTATGTTCTTAGTTGTGGGGCAAGTGGTGCCTATGTATAATTAATTAATGTTAATCATGAAAATTTTGGCCCTAACCCATAAATTAAGGCTCCGAAAGACTTAACGATGTGCCTGTGCCAAAAACATAACTTGGTCAAACTAAGAAAGTGTATACAGACCGTCTTAAGCTACTTATGAATGGTCTAATAGATGGTTATTTTTGATTGCAGATGGCACCCAAACCAAGGCACCCAAGGGATGAAGGACTATCACAACCAAGGGACAAGTGTCCACGCATAGGAAGAGGATGAGGTGTGCAATCGCCAGAGCATGTGGAGGGCTCTCATGCAACAGGGCCCTTCTGCGAAAGACCTAACATGGAATCTGTTCATCAGATTCCTAAAGAGGAGATTCCCTACGAGCAATTGCTTGATGATTAGACCCCTTAGATGGCACCATGGCTTGAGGTCACCCTGACCCAAGCCTGCCTTGATGCTATCACATCGCACAAGGTGCAATGGATGGTCCTCCAAGAGCTAAATTTTGGACCATTCCTTGAGAATGCACCAGAAGTCGTGAGACTCCAACTGCAGAACTCCCCGATGTGGCCAATCATCACAACCAGTTGAATGGTACTTACGAGAAACTTATCTCTTCTAGACAAATCGGCAAGTAGGGTCTAGAGTAAGAATCAAAGACATTTATGTCTCTTACTCTTCAGAGGAAATAGCGCAAGCTTTGGGGTTGCTTGAAACTGGGACATATGTGGTAGAAATTCCAAAATAGGCCAATCCATAGGTAAAGGTGCAGTGGATCCAACGGTGATATGGGGTAGAGCGCAAGGAATTCAACTCCCTAACCATGGCAGAGAGAGTGTACTCTAAAATCGCATCTTACCACCTAAACCTAATGGTAAGACTCAGCAAAATCACAGCCTTCTCTGCTCCTATGTGTGCCACCTTGAGTGGGAAATTTCCCATGAGTCTTCCACAGCTATTATTTCTGGAGATTGAAAAAAGGTTCACTGATATCGAACATGGAAGACAAGCTCTCCCCTTTCCCTGCCTAATCCAGAAGCTATGCAAATGGGTAGGGATAGCACAATATTCCAATGATATAATCAAATGTGCTCCAATTGCCTCGTGGTGAGAGATGATGAAAGACAAAACTCCTGCCGCCACATAGATAGAGGAAGAGCAGTAACCACCTCCACCACCTGCACAAACAGCACAGTCGAGCTCGCAAAACATAGCAGAATACATCCACGAGATTCAAGAAATGCTCTTGAGCCAGCAAGAGCAATCTGGTAGGACTGGTGGAGGAGAAGACCCTTCGGTCTATCGCCTTGCCATGAGCCACTTGAAGCAAGTGGCTCAATCAATTAGCTTGCTTGAAAGGGCAGGGTTGATATTCTTCACCGCTTAAGCACAAGTTCCAACCAAAATAGATCCAAGCATCCGAGATGTATCAACATCAACCCAACAATTGTTCCCTAAAATTTCAAGGAATGCTGATACCTTCTCGGTCTGCTTGGAAGATGGTGAAGGGGTGACGATCCTGGTGATGTAGCACCAAGGACAAGAAGTTGTGGTCGAAGTGGTTGTTGACACAATTGCTATGGCTCTCAATGCACCAGTAGCACTTGTACCAAACATCCATGGACTACAAGATGTATAGGTGTCTGTTGGAACTTCGCATAGCCAGATTGACGTAGCCCAACATGAAAAGCTATTGGACCGACTAGTGGGAACTTGGCAACTGCTTCTAGATGTCTTCGACCTTCTGGAAAACATTACTAGAACGCAATCGGAGCTACTCTCGGCAAGGGGTAAGAGCCTTGTTTTGGAAGGGTATAGGTGTCTGCTGGAACTTCGTATAGCCAGATTGATGTAGCCCAACATGAAAAGCTATTGGACCAACTAGTGGGAACTAGGCAACTGCTTCTAGATGTCTTCGACCTTTCGGAAAACATTACTAGAACCCAGTCGGAGCTACTCTCGGCAAGGGGTAAGAGCCTTGTTTTGGAAGGATAACTTGAAGCTTCTCAAGTCACTTGTCAACACTTGGCAACTGAGGTAGCCCAATTAAGAGCCCAGCTTGCCGATCCAGCCATCCTCAACCACAAAATCACTAGAGATGAAGCTTTTCAATAGCTTCAGCTTAAACTTTAGGTTGTTGAGGATGTGTGGGAAATTGTGATCCCTGACTAGTCCATAGTAGATGCTCGAGCGTATCACTTAGAGAAGGACTTGGTAGAGGTTCAGGAGGAGAATGTATAGCTGACCATGGAGGTTCATCGCCTACACAATGTTGGTGCAAAGAACAAACACATGAAAACTTTCATCCACCAACAATAGGAGGAGCTAGCCAGGGTGAACACTGATATAAGAAGGTTGGCTACTAAAAATTGAAATTTTTCAATGGAGAAGGTTCAGGCATTGCGACAAAAGTTTGCAATCGAAATTTCCGCTTGGAAGAATGAGGCCCTGAAATTTGAAAAAGTCAAAAATCATTACAGGGACCAAGTGGGATTGTAGAAGGAGGTAAATGAGAAGCACATTCAAGTCACCAAAGCCAAGATGAACCAAGCACTCCAACAGCTCCGAGAAGGAGGTGATATATGGCATTCTATCTTCGATGGGTCAAACGCCTATAACAAAGTGAAAATCTGCCTAAAGGAGCTACAAATTGAGGAGATGACAGAATACATGGAGTTGGCCAACCTTCTATATGCAAACTTGGCTATGCTCACATCCGGGAGACTATGGTCAGAGTTAGGAAAGCAAGTGGCAGCCTTGTATTCCCTATACAAGGGAGAGTTCTAGGCACACAAGGCAACAAAACAAAAGCTAGCAACAGCAAACACAGAACTTGAGGTCCTCTGCCCAAGCTTTGAAGGACAACGTACAATCATAGAGGATCTTGCCCAAAGAAAGAATGACTACCAACAGCTGTAAGCATCAATCTGAGTGTTCAATGTTGAATGCAAGCAGTTCATAGCCTGGTTTGTCAACTTAAAAGAACTCTTTCTGGTGCTGCCATGCCCTTGGGAAGTTCCAATTCCAGCACACATTGGAGAAGCTGCCTTGACCGTGAATGATCCCAGAAGCAAAGAAGAAAAGATGAGGGCCCTCTTGAAGGCTTTCTAGCTACCTCCAGAATTTGCAACTACCACAAGGCAACTGCCATTCGCATCGCCACCAACGCATGGGCCAGAGGCTAGAGAAGGTCAATTAGAACCACTACCCCTAGGGACGGTGTGATCTTCTCTAGCAATTTTGTGCATCATCCTACACAGCAGAGGCTCCAAGACTAACGAGGTGTTCAATTTTCTCTCTAAACACCACCATTTTTGTAATTTGTCCTCCTCTATAACTCACGCACTTGGTCAAATTCATGTTGTGTTATGTGTGTGTCATTTATGTGTTTTAGTTATGTGTGTGTTATAAATAAGAATCCATACCTTCCAAATTGTAAAGCAACTCGAGGATGCATTTTTGCTCAGCCGTGGGGGTATGATGAAGTGTCATTAAGTCATGCATCGATTTCCTACGTCAACATGGCCCCATTTACGTAGTCACCTATCTCAGCCTATAAATAAGAGGGCCTTCTACCTCATTTAGGCATCTTTAAGTTAGTTGTAGCGAAGCTCTTGCAGTTTGTTCCCGCAAGAGATAGAATATTTTCCAAGTGCCCGCAGCAGGTGTAAGAAAAGTGATTGGTTCTTTATTTGAGCGTTGATGTATCTGAGCCCATTGGCATGACAATAATAAAGATGAACTATTCAAGCATTCCTTGCAGCATTTGGACTTAGTTATTTTATGCATTAATAGTATAATATGTTTATGCTTTATTAGTTACTTGTTAATTACTTAAGTTTTCGTTATTATAATTTCAATCGCTATTGTTCGTTCGTAGCTCATTAAGGCCATAAGTACAACCATCTTGAACTTAAATCAAACACTTAGTAAGCCCAATGACACTTAACGTCTGGTAACCCAGAAGTGTTAAGAGATGCTTAGAACGTGCTCAGAAGATGGAATCAAATACTTATGCTAGGAATAGTTAGAGTATAAGCTAGGATAATTATAGATTAGATAATAGTTTATTCCTTAATCTTCATACCTTGATTAGCCGCCAAAAGATATGCAAAATGATATAAAAATCATTAGCCTTAATCTCACTTAACCATCTTAATCAGAACTTCACAAGTGAGATTAGGAGGATAATGACCGTTCTAACCCAGGGTTTCACTGGTTAGCGTCTGGTGTATGTTAAGTGCTTATAGTCTATGGAATTTGATCAAGTCGCGTGTGAATGCCCATAATTCACATGGTTGGGCATAGGGATACCTAGCCGCTCATCACTTGACAAGCGATATCATATACCTAATATCATGGTTCCCATGTGAGCATATAAATACACAATGCAACACACGGGAAAGAAATAGTTAGTTAGTATTAGAGTAGGATCTTTTTGTCAATTTTTCCTCTCAACACTTTTTCCCCATTGCATGGCCACAATGTGATGATTGTAATTGTATGGAACCTTTATTCAAGTGTGACATACTTGGACACACACATGATTGGAAATAAAGATTGAGATTACTTCATCATTGCAGCATTCACTTAATTTTAATTGTTATTTATTACTTTCATAATTAATATTTCTCTATCCTCATTTACTATCCCTATTAGTAAATGCAAAATGAGTACGAC
>MNCI01016052.1:10533-23301 GCA_015680685.1 Gnetum montanum | reverse complement strand
AAAAAAAACTTTCTAAGTGCATAGTGGTATATATAGGATTTTTATGTTGCATCGATAAGGCCTAGTCAACTAGGCCTCATCAATGAGGGTGGATGCATTGTTGAGGCCTCAATGAAACAATTGTTGACCACCATAGTTAAACATTGACTTTAGCCAAACTTGTAAAATATGAAGAATTTTTTAATGAAATTAGGATTAAATGAAAGATTAAAAGCCCAAGAATAGTATGAAAACATGAGAAGAGGATGTTGAAGCTCATAAATTTCAAAAAATTGAGAAAAATTAATTTAGTGGATAAATGAAATATAAGGTCAAGGATCATTGAGTGGTATACACAATGAAATATGTGAAAGAGAGGATTGTGGCAATGTCAAAGGCAAAGAATGTTAACTAATCAAGCCAAAAACTATGCAAGTGGATCCTCACCATAGTAGGCTCATGTCCTTTTTTCCCTTGCATAACCTCTACTAAGGAGTCTATAGGCCCCATAGTTGATTTAATGATCATGAGAAGTTAAGGACTAACACAAAACAACCTACCCAAGAATTCCAACACATTAGACCATGACATAGAACATGGTATCAAGGTGAGTTATGGTAGAATTGATAAATGATAGAGAAGGTAGAATGGAGTTTCAAATTGAGGTCATAAGAAGTCCCTTATGGAATTTGTGGTTAAAATGACCAAAGAAGTTCTATCCTCAATCTAGATCAAAACCATCCACTTTCAGTGACTTTGCATTACCACCCACTTAAGACATAAGAGTGCTTCCACAAGACAACCATTTTTTCACAAAAAGAAGGAAAGAGAAATAGGAAGTGAGAGAGAGAGAGAGAGAGGGCCTTAGTTAGAGGGGACCTTTAGGCATAGGTGCATGTTTTTCTTGTCCCATAACTAGTGCTTATAGCCTATTTATTTGTCTAAGGGATGTGCTTTGAATTCTCATAGTTTTTTTTTTTGAAATGGAAACCACATCATGCAAGGACTTATTCATGTTTAAGGAATGTGCCTTGAATTCCTACCATTTTTTTTTGTATGGGAACCACACCATGAAAAGACTTTATTTGACTTCCTATTAGTGGTTGGAATGAAATGGTAAGAAGTTTGTGAAAGACACCCAAGTACTTAAGCAAGTAGAAGAGTATAAAGAGTATTGAGTTTCCTTGAAGTCACATCCTTTTCAAACATTTTTATCCTTCCTAATTCTGAAACTACCAAGGTTACTAATTGATTAAAAGTTTCTTAAATGAAAGGGACCTTAAATTCCCAAAACAAGGAAAATCATAGAGTTCATTGGATGGTCGAATGACATGGACTCATTGCCTATACCATGTCAAAGTCATCAAACATCAAAATTCAAAAATAAAAACTATACACCAACAATCACATCATTAAGCACAAACTATCATTAGTAAATAGCAATAGCTACACTATGTCTTATGATAATAAAGCAAATTTATTAGCAAAAATAAGAAAATATCACACTTAATCAAGTCAAAACAAGGAAAAATATATAAGAAAGTGTAAAATAATCAAGAAAGGTTCAAAAGTACTAACAATGGTGTAAAATTAGAAAAATCTAAAAAATCAAAAATTTGTAAAATCAAAAATGTGGAGAAAAAGTAGAAAACCTAAGATGCCATATTGATTATCAGCATGGATGGAAATCTCCCCCATGAATATGTTGGAAGGGGAAGATCCAAAAAATAAAACATGGTTGTCCATCGATCGAGGTGGTAGTTGCATTGGCCTATCTTTGTTCTAGGAAGGATTTACTTGTTGGATGTTGACCAACTACTTTTTATTTGGGCTTTTAGGTTTGTAAATTAACATGGCCCCAGAGGAAAAGTTTTGATCAATTATATAAGGTCCCTTCCACAATGTTTAGAATGTTTCCTTTTGATGTACATGTGTAGGGTTCTTGTAGAGAACCTTATCTCCTAGTTGAAGTTTTACTTGCCTTATTCTAAGGTCATGACATTGTTTGTTGAATGCCTTGTTTACCTCATTTAAGGATAGGACCACTAATTGATTTTCATCTAGCACATTTAGGTTGATCAATCTTTCTTTATGTGCTAGACATAGGTCAAGATTCAGATCATAGGCTATTGAGAGTATACGAATCTTAGATTGGATTAGGAGCATTGGGAGTTTTCCATACACTAGCTCATAGGAAGAATAGCCACTAGAAAATTTCCAATTTGATCGATACACCTAGTAAGCATCATTAAGTTTTGTGCTCCTATCCTTCAAATATTTTCTCACGGTTTGCATTAGGATTTTTGTAGTCTCTTGGTTGGCTTGGGGGTGGTAAGGTGTTGTTAATTTATGTTCAACCCCTAAGTGTTGCATTAATTTTCTAAAAGTGGCATCTATGAAATGAGTTTCAGTGTTGGAAATTAGTGAACATTGCACCCCAAACCTATTCACAATATTTTGTTATATAAATCTAGTAGTAGTCGATGTACAATTAGGAATAACTACTACTTCTGCCCATTTTGTGTAGCAGTAATATCATATACATCTTTCTATTGGGCATGGGTGTGATTTGATCCATAAAGTTAATGTTCCATATGTTGAAGGGTTTTAGTGGTTAAATCCACTATTATGGACCTTCCATATGAGTGGTCATCCCCCCATCTTGTTGACAATGTTTACAAGACTTGATAAACTAGTGGGCATCCTTAAAGATTGTAGGCCAATAGTATCCTACCATCAGGATTTTTATGGTTGTGCATCTCCTTGCATAGTGGCCTCCACAAGGCCCTTTGTGAGCACCCTAAAAAATACATAGTTTATCTTTGTCAAGGACACACCAAAAAATTAAGCCATTAGTACACACCTTGTAGAGGTATTCATTGATTTCCAGAAAGTATTTGACTTGATGAAGAAATTGTTGCTTCTTTTTAAAATCTAAATCTTGTGGCATTTCCTGAGTGAAAAGATAGATGAGGATGCCATTATACCATGTTGTTTTTGTAGGCATTTGTTCACTTATTGCTCTTGTAAAGAGAAGTTTGTCTAGAAACTAATCAAAGAGCAGGCGCTCCTCCGCTTTATCATTCCATCTTAAGTGAGAAAGATGGTCCATGATCAAATTTTGAGTTACTTTATGATCTATCATAGTGAGATCGAATTCCTACAAGATCATGAGCTACCATATGATATGAGGGCTTACCCTTGGCTTGTTCATGATGTAGCAAAATGCACGGTGGTCTTTGTGCATAAATACTTTGTAACCAAGAACATAGTACTTGAACTTTTCAAGCACGTACACCACTACCATTAGTTCTTTCTCTGTGGTGGTGTAGTTTAACTATGCTCTGATAATGCTTTGGCTCATGAAATAGATTTAATATGGAGTTTCTTATCATCCATTTGTGTGAGCACTACTTCCAAGGCCTAGTTAGATGCATCTACCATGATGTGGAAGGGTCTAGATCAGTTTGGTTCTTGTAGGATTGGTTTTTTTATGAGTTTCTCCTTTAATTTTTGAAATGTGTGTTCACATTTTTTGGTCCAAATGAAAGGTGCATCTTGCTTTATAATCTTTACCAATTGCTTTGAGATCTTAAAGAAATTATCTATAAATTGTCGATAGTAGCTAGTGTGATAAAGGAATGACCAAACATCTTTAATGGTCTCTAGTTGGCACGTTATTCCTTAGATGACCCTTATCTTTTCTAGGTCTACCTCAGTCCCTTTCTGTGAAATTCAGTGTACTAGCACTATGCCCTTTTGGACAATGAGATGTCTCTTTTGCCAATTGAGCCATAGTTTTGTCTCTACACATCTCTTTAGTACTTGCTCAAGTTGGCCTGAGGCTTGCTCAAAGGTATCTCCATAGGTGGAAAAGTTAGTCATAAAGACTTTAATACCACTACCAGTATATTGTTGAAAGATACTATAGACCAAGCATTGAAATGTTGTAAGGGAATTGCATAGACCAAATGGCATCTTGGAATATGCAAAAGTTCCCCAAGGACTCATGAATGTTGTCTTGGCCTGATCTTCTAACACAATTTGGATTTGGTTATAGCCACTTTAACTATCCAAGAAGCTATAATAACAATGCCTAGATATGGTTTCTAACACTTGATCCACAAATGGCTCATAATGCTTTTGCTCATGCAATGGATTTAATATGGAGTTTTTTATCATCCATCTGTGTGAGCACTACTTCCAAGGCCTAGTTAGATGCATCTACCATGATGTGGAAGGGTCTAGATCATTTTGGTTCTTGTAGGATTGGTGTTTTTATGAGTTTCTCCTTTAATTGTTGAAATGCATGTTCACGTTTTTTGGTCCAGATGAAAGGTGCATCTTTCATTATAAGCTCTATCAATTGCTTTGAGATCTTAAAGAAATTATCTATAAATTGTCGGTAGTAGCTAGTGTGTTAAAGGAATGACCAAACATCTTTAATGGTCTCTAGTTGACATGTTATTCCTTAGATGACCCTTATATTTTCTAGGTCTACCTCAGTCCCTTTCTGTGAAATTCAGTGTACTAGCACTATGCCCTCTTGGACAATGAGATGGCTCTTTTGCCAATTGAGCCATAGTTTTGTCTCTACACATATCTTCAGTACTTGCTCAAGTTGGTCTAAGGCTTGTTCAAAGGTAGCTCCATAGGTGGAAACGTTATTCATGAAGACTTTAATACAACTACCAATATATTATTGAAATATACTAAGGACCAAGTATTGAAATGTTGTAAGGGCATTGCATAGACCAAATGGCATCTTGGAATATGCAAAAGTTCCCCAAGGACTCATGAATGTTGTCTTGGCCTGATCTTCTAACACAATTTGGATTTGGTTATAGCTACTTTAACCATCCAAGAAGCTATAATAACAATGCCTAGATATGGTTTCTAACACTTGATCCACAAATGGCTCATAATGCTTTTGCTCATGCAATGGATTTAATATGGAGTTTCTTATCATCCATCTATGTGAGCACTACTTCCAAGGCCTAGTTAGATGCATCTACCATGATGTGGAAGGGTCTAGATCATTTTGGTTCTTGTAGGATTGGTGTTTTTATGAGTTTCTCCTTTAATTGTTGAAATGCATGTTCACGTTTTTTGGTCCAGATGAAAGGTGCATCTTTCATTATAAGCTCTACCAATTGCTTTAAGATCTTAAAGAAATTATCTATAAATTGTTGGTAGTAGCTAGTGTGTTAAAGGAATGACCAAACATCTTTAATGGTCTCTAGTTGACATGTTATTCCATAGATGACTCTTATATTTTCTAAGTCTAACTCAATCCCTTTCTATGAAATTTAGTGTACTAGCACTATGCCCTCTTGGACAATGAGATGGCTCTTTTGCCAATTAAGCCATAGTTTTGTCTCTACACATATCTTCAGTACTTGCTCAAGTTGGTCTAAGGCTTGTTCAAAGGTAGCTCCATAGGTGGAAAAGTTATTCATGAAGACTTTAATACCACTACCAATATATTATTGAAATATACTAAGGACCAAGCATTGAAATGTTGTAAGGGCATTGCATAGACCAAATGGCATCTTGGAATATGCAAAAGTTCCCCAACGACTCATGAATGTTATCTTGGCCTAATCTTCTAACATAATTTGGATTTGGTTATAGCCACTTTAACCATCCAAGAAGCTATAATAATAATGTGTAGATATGGTTTCTAACACTTGATCCACAAATGGCAACGGAAAGTTATCTTTCAATGTTGCCATATTCAACAGCCTGAATACAATGCAAACTTTCCATTTGCCACCCTTCCTTGGTACAATTACGAGTGGACTAACCCACTCACTATCTACGATTGGATAGATGAACCCCACATTAAGGAGTTGTTCTATTTTCTCCTTGATGATTTGCTTCAATTTGAGGTTTAGCCACCTCTGTGGTTTCCTTCTAGGCTTCATGGCTAGCTTGGTGTAAATGCGATGTTGGCATATCCTTGGATTGATTCATGTTAGCTCAAGATATGACCAAGAAAAGGTTTTTGGTCATTTGTTCAGCACCTTCAACAACTTTTCTTTTTTCTCAAGAGCAAGTTTGGTATTAATTATGACCAACTTACCATTTTTTAAAACTGCATACTCCATACCAGTTGGTAAAGGTTTTAGCTCTAAGGACTCATGCTTGAAGTAATTAGGGATTTTCAACTCTCCCTAATAGGTATCATCATCTTCATCAAAGAGTTGGAAATAAACTTTTTCAATTTTGTCCATGCCTTCAACATAAGCATATGTTAGACTCTCAATTGGTTCCATGCATATTGTGCTACTATTCAAGTTAGCTATCAACCACTAGGTGCCCTCCTCTTTTGTAGTTGCTACATACAAACACCTTTGAATATTGATTTATTGTTCACACTAATTGCATGCCTTAATGTGTGTACTCTTGAATGACCAAATCTTTTGCACACAATTGCATTAGTTATCATTGTATGCAATGTATGGCATATGCTTCTTCTCATTCTTTCCTAGCCCATTTTCTTTGGATATTTCTAAAGATAGGTCCCTTATACCCATTCATGCATCGACTGTGCTTAAACAAGCTTTTTCCATAATGATGGGGAACTCACTTTGGTAGTTGTCCATATTGATTACTAGAAAATCAACAAGATAAGACCACCCACAAACTATGGTCATAATGTCCTCTACTAATTCCATAGATATAGTAATTAACTAATCTACTAATTCTAGATGAATGTTGCTCTTCTTGAGAGGTGGTAGGTTTCAGTCCTTGTACATGTCATGGGAGATCAGATTAACTCTAGAATCAAAGTCAAGAAGAGCCTTTCATGGCTCATGTCCAACAATATATAGATAAATGAGTGGACTTTCTAAATCAAATCTTTTCATAGGAAGATTACCAACCTTGATTAAGTCAAAAACAACATGAGTTAGCATTACAGTGTGAATCCAAGGCAACACTTAGTTTGAAGGACACTCAAAGGTATTTGATGCAAAGGATGAGGGTGTTGGAGATGCAAGGCAATTAGCTAGAGTAGGTTTTGAGAGTTGAAGAGGACTACTGGGTTAGAAGAAAGGTCTTTTCCTTGATCGATTATCTGGATCACTTGGTTGAAAAACTAGTTGTGAGTGTACAACCCTTGTAGCATTTCATTATTGTGGCTATGAAAGAATCTCATCCTACATAGATGGAGCAAGAAGTACCTAGGTTAAAGGTGGAGGTGTGTGTGTGTAGAGGGATATGGAGGATGGTATAGATGTGGATATGGATTTTTCTCTTGAGTAGATGGTGAATGTGTTTGGTGGTATAGTGATGCTAAAATGATGTATGACCTATAGAACATCTTAGGAAGATGGGTTGCTAAACATAGTACCTGTATGGATCTAGTTGCCTATATGGGTATTGTTTCCTTGGCAATGGCATTCCCCAAGTTTGTGGTTGATACCACTATTGATATTGTTCATAAGGTTGTGGAGGAATCCCACTTGGGTAGTAAGCTTATTGTTTCTAGTGGAATTACCTTGGATTACCTTGAGGATAAGGTAATTGTCTTGGAGCTTGCCTTCATGCTAAATAAAGATTCAATGCATATACCCTAGACTCTTGTAAGTGTGACACCACAGGGCAACAGCCCTTTGCATGTTCTTATTGACAAATGTCACAATCAGTTTCATCATCACAGTTACACTCCACAACTTCCTCCACAGTAGCAACTTTGCCCTTACTTCTTTGGTAGGCACTTTTGCTTCTTTTCACCTCTTGTGATTATGATCACTAATTTTCTCTTTGGATTATTCAGTGATTTTCAAAGCTATTTGAAACTTTTCATCCAAAGAGTCTCATAACTTATCAACCTTTTCTAAAATGTTAGAAATAAACTCTTGGATGGGAAAAGTTTTCTTGTTCACCACTTCATCAAGTGGTAACTCCTCCTCATCATAAAATTAGACTTCTCATTTTTTGATGGAAGGGTCCCTATTAGATTCTTCAACACTTTCCCTTTTTCATAGCTCATCTTCTTCTTTTTCTACCTTCTCAATTATCCTTTTGATTTGATGAGCTCCTAGTTTAGAGAATCTTCCTTCGACATATACCTTAAGGGTTCTTCTTATTTTCACTCTGAGCCCATCAATGATGTGATGAAGTTGTTTCCTTTGAGAACAATTATGGCTAGGGCATTGATGTAAGATTGAATAGTATAGGCCCATGGTGGCATCCAAGGGTTTATGTGCTCCCTCTTTCCAACCCTGGATTTTCCTTCTTAGATTAGACACTTTAGAGTATGTTTGGTATTTGTCATTGAATAGCTCTAACATGGTACTCCATTTGTGGATAGATTCTAGCTCCAAGTATTTATGCCAACACTTAGCTTCTTTGATGAGTGTCTTGGGAAAGAGTTTGAGTTTCTGCCACTCATTTTTTATGTTCTGTAAGGAATAGTCATCATAAAAAGCTTGTAGATGTGTCTGTGGATCACAATTGTATCCCTCCTTAAATCTTGGGATATTGTTCATGTCTAGGTGCTTGATTCAACTATTTTTCATATGCCTAGCTAGAATTTTAACTACCTCCATAATATTGAGCATACTTCAACTCACTAATAGAGGTTCATCATCATCACTATGTCGATGATGTTGATGATGGTTCTAGCCATCCCTTTGGGTTTGGTGGCCTTCACAATCATTTTTTTCTCTTTGATCACCTCCATCATAGTTGTTTCAACAATGGCTTCCATAAGAACCATAAGATGAAAATGAACTTTTGAAATTAGATGAAGAGGATGGAGAGGAAGGTGGACTACCACCAACACTGTGGTTTCCACCACCACTCTTATGCTTATTATGATCTTCATCCTTATATCCCTTACTATTGTGATGCTTGCCCAAGTCCACTTTTTCCTAAACCTAATTTCTGAATAGTGGATCACAAGGTTAGGTTCACACCCTTGCCATCAATAGCAAGGGGAGGATCCTCATTGTCATCCTGATCTAGTAGGAATAAGGGATTATTAAAATGTTTCCCCTTCATAGCATCATATAGCTTCTCCTGATGTCAATCTCATTTGCATTGTGTTTCAGTGGAATAGTAGTTTCAAGTGTCATAACCATCCACAACGTATTCCTCGTGAAGATCTACTATGTCCAACTTCTTAAGGATTTTCAATAGCATCCTAGGCATAGATCTATCAAGGGGTAAGACAATATTTTCCTCCATATCATGCCATCACATCTATTCATCTTGATGTAGAATAAAGGTGAAGTTTTGTATGTACTCCTCTAGATGAGTATATATCACTTTGCATTCTAGTGGGACCAGTGGTTTGGTATCTTCATGCTTGTGAGAAGAAGACATTTTGCAAAACAAAATAAAAGTATCAGTGTGCTTTTATAATTTTATGTATAGTGGGAGTAATATTGACCTTGAGGTTCATACAACAATATTAATGGTATTCACTTAGACCTAAATAGTACACATTTCACAAACAAAGTTTCCAACAACGATGCTAATGATGAATAACGAGGTACCCCTACACCCAACCATACAAATCACTAATCATTCACACATGATCTGGTTGAATTTTGTGGACTTTATCATTTCTAGTACACTAGTCCTTTAAGAAGTGAATTCTTACCTTAAGGTCATTCATTATATTCCCAATTACACTTGTCATGTTTAATGGTATGGTTAAGTGTAACGAAGGCATCTGATTTTTATCATTTTATGTTTTATAGTTTGGTGTGTAAAATGGAGATGAAAGTAATTGAATTGAATAATTTAAACTAATTGATTAACTAGAATTTAACTAATCCTAACATAAGTATCCAATCCTAGTTTCTATACATGTCCTAAACCACATATCTACTGTTGGATGACCAAGTGCTACTCTATTGGGCATGCCAAGTAATAACATTGCTAGGATTACCAATTGAATACATGTTATGCTTGAAGCAGTCATAGTTATGTGTGTAATATATCTTGCTTAATTGCCTCATTAACGTAATAACTAGAAAATATTTAATAAATAATTAAAAACATTAAATGCATAAATGAAGTAGCTAATCTATTCAAAGTGCTACAAGGTTTGTTAGAAAACTCATCTTTATTGTTGCACACACTATTGTGCTCAGGTACAATAATGCTCAAATAAAGATCCATACATTCAATAACTACTACTACAAGCACTCAGGAGAAAAATTCTAACTTTTAAATGGAAAAACTATAAGAGCTCTACTACAACTACAACTTAACTTCTACCATAAATACGGCTGCAGACATGTATTTATAGCCAACACATGACACCATGTTGACGGGGCTAGATCAATGCATGATACGATGCATCAACTAGCCTCATCGATGAGGCCTAAATGATGAGGTCTCATCAATGTAGCCAACAGAATGATACTTATCAGTATGGTTAAGTGAAATTAAGGCATATGATTTTTATCATTTTATGTTTTATATCCTTGGGTGCTTAAAAATAGAGAAATAAAGAAATTTAATGACTAATCTAAATTAACTAACTAACTGGTCTCTAACTAATCCTAACATAAGCATTCATTTTTACTTTCCACATACATCTTGAACCTACATATCCACTGCTAGGTTACCAAGCACTACACTACTAGGTGCACCAAGTAATAATGTTGCTAGGATTACCAAGCAAATACATGCTACATTGATAGCAATCGTACTTATGTATTTGATCTATTTAGCTTATCTTACTTAATTACCTTAATTAACTAAATTACTAGAAAATATTGAATAAATGACTAAAAATATTAAATGAATAAATGAAACATTTAAACTATCTAGAATGCTGCAAGGTTTATCAAGAAGTTCATCTATATTACCACACACTCAATGACTCTTGTTGCAGGCACTCAAGAAAAATATTTTAACTTTTGACTAAATAGACTACAAGAGCTCTACTACTACTAAGAATTCTGATGTACTAAATGTAGCTGATGAGCATGTATTTATAGGCCAAGATAGACCCCTACATCGAAAGGGTTACGTCGATGCAATAGACTACATTGACAAAGGGCTCATCGATGAGGCCCAATCAATAAGGACTCATTGACATAGTAGACTAAATTAATGAAGCCTAGTCAACACAATAAATCATGTTTCACCATACCCCCATGATTAAATGAAAACTCATCCTTGAGTTCTTTACAAAATTGGCAATGTATGGGATTATTGACTAGCTCTTGACATAACAAAACAAGATAAAATGGATGTACAAAATTGAGTGCCCAATGTATGTATCAATCACATTACAAAATTGAGCATGGTACAAAAAATCTGGACAAAGATATCCTCTAACTACATGAAGAAAAAAGAGAATATCACATGATCCTAGGTGGTAGAGGCTCCTGAGGCTCCAACGGACCTTCTCTAGCTCTAGGCACAGTTAGTGGTTGAGGCGGTTGTGGTTGTTCTACTACTACTACAACTTCTGGTGAAAGGAAAAAAGCATCAAATAATGCTTTCAACTTCTCTTCTTTAATCTTTGGATCATTCACAATTCACACAACTTTGTTAATGTGGGCTAGGATTGGAATATCACAAGGATAAGAAAAAACTGGAAGTAGCTCCTTGACATTGATAAACTAGGCCATGAATTGTTTGTGCTTGATGTCGAATGCTTGAAAATTATCTTGCAGTTCCTAGAAGTCATTCATTCCTTTGGCCAAATTCTTGACAATTGATCTTTGGTTGGTGGATTTTTACTTGAGAACCTCAACTTCAATATTTTCCATCGCAAGCTTCTACTTAGCATCTTTATTATTCTTGAACTTGGCCTTGTATAATAAGTACATGCTATAAATTTGTTTTTCAAGCTTAGACTATGGCTGTTCTGTTGTCAAAATTATGATGTTTTCATAGTGGAGATTAGATAGCTCCATGTACTTCATCATCTCTTCAATCTGGAACTCCTTCCTGTGGATTTTTTCTTTATTGTAGGCATTAATCCCATCATCGATGGGTTGCCATATTTCTATACCTTACTAGAGTTTTTTCTAGGATCTCATTTACCTTTTCCTTCACTAGTTAGATATTTTTTTTATTTACCTCCTTTTGTAGGCCAACCTGGTCTCTGTAATGATTTTTACATTATTCAAATTTCTTGGCCTCATTTTTCCAGGTGGCAATCTCAATGGCTAACTTCTAGCATAAGGTATGGACCTCCTCCATGGAGAGATTATAATTCTCTATTATAAATATCATTAATTTGATGTTCCTCTAGCAAGCTATTCCTACTATTGATGAATGAATTCTTCTAGCTATATCTTGTACACATCAACATACCATAGGCGATGATTTTCTATAGTTAAAATTTCATTCTCCTAGATGTGTACATCAAGTACTTTCATATTCAATAAGTTTTAGCTTCTACTATAGACTAATTGAAGACTACCATTACCATTTCTCCCTCAACCTACTTTAGCTATTCTTGAAGCTACTAAAAAGCTTCATCTTTTGTCAATATAGGATTGATAAGAGTAGGGTTAGCATTTCGAGCACATAATTTAGCAACTTTAGTGGCCAAGAATTGATTATGTGCTTGAGATATTTTAAGTTACCCTTCTAAGATGAGACACTTGTCCTTTGCCTCTAGTAGCTTTGACTTGGTTATAATGATGGTATCTGAAAAATCAAAGATATTTAAAATCAATTGTCTAGTTTCCACTAATTAGTCCAACAGTTCTTCATGCTTAGCTACACTGAATTTTTTGCTAATTTTTCCTACAAATGTATGCACATCTCTAAGTGTAGAAAAATTTGGTACAAGCACTATAG
>MNCI01016050.1:762996-780087 GCA_015680685.1 Gnetum montanum | reverse complement strand
AAATCCTGTTCGAGGACACTCGTTGGCGGTCGCGTCCCAAACGGTTGCCAACAGTATTTTGGAACATCATAGATGTAGTATACATGAAAGCTTCTCACATTTAAGAAAAACTAATTTTTTAAATTATACTAGATTATAATTCATTTGTATGTATAATACAATACACAATAGAAACAATTCATCCTTTTATAGATATGAAAAAGAGTAATGAACATGGATACTAAAATGATATTTCTTCAAGAGTCTTAAATAATAATTTTTGGATTAGAAAAAATTAAAATTAAACTATAACTCATACAAAATTATTGGACTTAACTATTTATAGCTACAAAAAATATTTTTAAATTTATAGGAATGAAAGATAATTCAATTAGATCAAAACTTTATGTATGCTCTTATACAAAACAAAAACAATTCATCTTTTCCATCATGACTTAGATATTGAGGTGATTGTTCTTTAACATGTATTAAATAGTGATTGAAAAATTGGATAATTAGTATAAGATATTTTTCCTTCCTACATAGTCCAATATTAATGAAGTTATGTTAATATACCAATTGATGCTAAAAAAAGTTTTAGTTGTAGAAATGTACTAATTTTAATTATTGTGAGTCTTTCTAAATTTGAAATTTTAATCAAGATCATTTAATTAGATTTTAATTTTATGTATTCTCCTATAAAAAATAGAAATAATTCATCTATTCAATGTTACTAAAATACATCATTTATATGCACATCAAGATGACTATTCTTTGATATGTATTAAATAATGATTTTGAAAATGGACAATTACCTTAAAATATTTTCCTTCATACATAGACCAACATTAATAAAGTGATCTTAATAATGATAAAAAAATGATAGACATAACACAAACACCTATAACAACATATGCATAATTAGCCATTAATACTATCTTGATATATTTCTTTTCAATGGCTTTTCTATCTAGGTTTTTATAGCATTAATTTTATGAATGTGTATTTATAAGATTGAATAGCTCCAACTTTGAAGAACCTCTACTAATTCTATATGTACCATGACATGCAATTTTAACTTTAATATTTTTTATCTAATTTCATCTATGATTGGAAATTTTTTAGTTCTACTTTTTTTCTCTTCCTACATTAATTTCTTAAGTTTCTATTTTCTAATTTTTAGCTTCCTATTTTTCTTTATTAGAGACAAATTTTTTCATTACTACTTAAATTTCTTAATTTCTATAAATTTTATTTCTTTAAGTTTTCTTTGAGCTACCTCCTTCCATAGATCCACTTTCTCAGCATTCTACTTCATCTAAATCATGCAAAACATGCTTTCCACATTTGTTACCTAAAAACTAAAACTAAAATTTTTACTTACATCAACTGAGATTCCTTGGATTAACCAAATGAGTTTCAAAATTCATTTTATGAAATTTATTTTTAAAATTTTTAACTCAATGCTACCCAGTGAAATTAAACCTATAACTTGGGGTTACTAAGCCAAAACTCCAACCACTAATCTAACACCTAATTGTTTCAACTAGAGAAGAATGTATTCATCTAGATGTGTAATAGTTAACTATTTTATTTATTTCTTCGTAAGATCCATTGTTTATTCTTCAAGTAATGTTATCCACATTTCTTTATTTTCATCCTATTTAGATTCTTTATTTGATGAAATATTTTCAAAACACTAAGGAAGAAAAAGAATTTACTTATCTTTGCCAATATTTGAGCATCATCCTCATTGAGAATTTTAGCAAATATTTTAATGTTATGCTTACTTATTACTTCTACAATTTTTAATAAGCATCCCTCAATTCTATCTACATGAAAACCTATGTTTTCTTGATTCCTCATTTCTTCTAGTGTCTCTAATAAGGAATTCAATCTATCCATAGTTTGATATTTCCCCTTTCTAGCTTTCATTATTAGTATAATATGTGGCATCTCATTATTTCTTCTTTTTCTATTTAGAGAAGGTTTTGATTTTTCTATTGTAATTGTTATTTCATCATTTTGATTTTTAATTAATACTAGTGTTGTTACTATATCTTAGTTTCCATTATGAAACATTTTTATATTTCTTATCAAAAATGACTTCCAAGTTTCAACTAGATTATCTTGATGATCCTCTCCAATGTCTTCATACTTTAATCTCTTAACTACATGTGAAATAAAAGTTCCATAAGAAAGTGTTACAATTATCTTATTTGAGTTTTTACATTTATCTCATTTTCATGTAATCTTCTTATAACATCCAAATTTTAGATAACTCTTATCCTTTGGTATGTTTGTGATTTGAATGCTTAATGTCTTGCACTAAACCTATGTCTTATGCTTTATAAAAAATTTTCTTTTGTTGACTTTATTTGTATTTTTGATCTATGTTCCTTGTAATTTCCTTCTTAGTTTCCTATTCATTTAATATGTTAATATGTTAATTTTTCTTTTATTTTTTTTGTTTTTTTTAATTTCTAACAATTTTAATATTTTTAGTATGTTACATTTTCTTTGAATTTTAGCATATGCACACTAATGTCTATGGTTGGAGTTTTAAATTACTAGGTATTAAGAACTAGATCGGTCATTTGCAAATGGGGTACTACATTAATTGTGGTATGCTTTAATTGGATTACTTTTTATTTGTCTATAGATATTATTTTTGTAAATTAATTTATAATCTTGTTTAGTTATTGATTTTAATTACCCTATGTTTTAGAGGATCTTTGGAAACACCATTTGGAGGGATGCTAAGTTTCTTCTTTCTCAAGTCATAAAACCTAGGTTTAAAATTGGCCACAACCACTCAATAGAGTATAGGAATTTGTTCATCTAGTGACCCTTCAATAATTCCACCATGGCAAGATGCACATTGCACCTCTAAATGATTGTCCTTTTCTTTTAGAAGGTCTCATGACAGTAACTTGATTAATTATATTTGGGTCTTAGAATTTGTTATTAGTTTATGGTTAGCTATTAGTTACCCTTAAAAGGATATCTACTAGGCTATATCTACTAGGCTAGTGTTGAATACAATCCCATGTTAAAATTTATATTTATTTTAAATTTACAAATTTATTTTCTTTTTATTTTTTGTTTTCCCAATAGATTATCCATTCTACCTAACGATTCCATATCCTTACAGGCATAAATACCTAACAAATATTCCATTAGAAATCATCTATTTACATTTTTAATATCTAGGAGATAGAACTAGATAGGAAGACCTTGTTATACGGAGAGGAGCTAGATCTATACTAATGTTGCAATCCAAGACTATGGTAAGATCTTGTTTTAGATTTTTCATATATCACATCTTTGACTTTCAGTTTTAACTAGGGTTTAGAGCTTGTTTGGAAGATCATAGCCATGCAAAGATTTCTAGCAATTACATTTTCATTTCATGTAGTGAAATTTAGTACTTTACTTTAAATTATCGATTTTGATATTTTCATTTTATGCACCATTTTGGTAGATCTTCAATTATTTAGTAATAGTTTCATGTAATTTTTATTTGTTAGATCTAATTATTTTATTCATATTTTCTAAGATCTAGCATTTTAACATTTATTTTTATGCATGAGATGTTAAAAAAATGTTTTGACCATTTATTTGCTTCATTTTGATTTTATTTCAATTTTGATAAATATTTCAATCATAGAACTAGGGTTTTGAGCTATAACTATCATTTTTTATCCCTAAAACAATGTTAGATGGTGAGGGCCTAGAAGAAAATGTTGCTCAACTCAATAGCACAAATTCTAAGACACCCTTCCTAGTCCATCATAACCCCACCACAATGAGTTATTTTTTCATTCCTTAATTTGACATGAAAAACCAAGAAACTTTTATAAAGCAACACCCAACCTCTCACCAATGAAAAGTGGAAAAAATGGCAAATACATAGCTCTAGGATTTTCCAAAATGTTTAAAAGCCTCAAAGTAATAACTAATGATATTTTTAGAATTTTAGTAACTTAGAAAGGCCTCTTCGAAGCTTAGATTTCTTTTTGTAAATTTTTTATATTTTTTCAATTAATTTTTAAAATCTATATTTTTCAGTTTTAACATTTTCGAGTATCTTAGAATTCTTATTTTGTAACATCTTTTTTGAATCTAAAGATTCATTTGGTTTTGATAGTAATTTGGGTACACATTTCCATCATCAAGGGATCATTTATTATGTTATATATATTTAGCATTTTATCATTATATGCTTTAAATCTATGTTAGCAACACCTATGCAAGTCACTTTTCTTGGTGGGTGTTCTAATAATTTTTGTGGCGTTGACACAAGTCACCTTTCTTCGTAAGAATTTAGATGATTATGTGGGCTACCATTTTCTATAAGTATCATATTTATTTTAATATGCTTATGTGGAACATATTTCTTGGTAAGGAGCTAGATGCTTATGTGGTTATCTTTATCAGTAAGTATCATTTTTTCAATTTTGTTTTTGGTTTAGTTTCTTTCAATGGTGATGAAGCCCTTTTTATTATTTCATTTTTGGACTTTTGGTTTTATTATTAATTATAATTGGATCTATCCATCTTCTTATTTTTGGTACCAACTCTTTGCTTGTAACTATGCCTTGTGCATGATTCTCCAACTACCTTATGTAGCTTACTTTCCCTACATAATATTAGGGATGATTTTCCTTTTGTTTTTATGGATTCTTGATGATTGAATTAGTGATGAGGAAGATAACCTAGATGGAGAAGATGATACTTAGGTTCTCTATTTGATGCATTTTTACTTTAGCCTTTAAGCTATAAGTTATCTATTATCTCTTTTCTAATCTATAATGTTTAGCTATGATTTTTGTATTATGTAATGTTCACATTTAGCTATGAGGATTTGTATTTGTCTTTACTTCTCTTTATTTTAGCTATTTTTTCCTTAGTAGTTTTATCATTATTAAAGGTGAATGCCTTTAATGTGATATTATTCATATTATCAAATCTTTATATTTATATTCTACTAGATTTTTTACTTTCTTGTTAATTTTATTTTTGGCTTTGGAAATAGGACTTTGAGCTATTTTATTAATTTATAGGTTAGGTTTTGTGCATATGGTGATAGTTTCATTGTTTTATTATGTATTTACTTTTTCTACTTGGAATTTTTCTATTACTATGTACATTCCCTTATGAATGCCTACTAGTTTGTTTGTTATATTTTTCTTATCATCTAGCATTTTTTCTAATGTTTTCTACATATTTCGTTTATTCTTTGAGTAATTTCTTTTTAGCCTAAGCTTGTTTAATATGGTATTATAAGTTCATATTAGAGGTGAAAATTTTACAAGTATTCTTAGATTTCTGCAATCAAGATACTATTAAGAGAAATTTTTTAGATCCCAAAGAGGAAAATCCTTAAATAATACAATGTGAAAGTCTTATAAGATAGAGATTTTTTAGTAATAAGAAATGTTCTATATGCATTATTCTCTTATTTGTATGTCAAACTTACGCTATGTAAACATGTTTGTTCAACATCTAACTATGTTTGGCTAAGATTATACATAATATTCTTATGAGCTATTTTGGTTATTTTTATGAGCTTTTCTAATAATATTTATATGAATATAAGAAGTTAGGATATTTTCCAATAGCTAAATATATGCCATCTCATGAAAAACATGCTTTTCAATCTATAATTCCTTCGAATATTGACCTATCTGGTAGCTCATTTAGATATTTATTTAGTGAGAAGAAGTTGGATTATTAAGGTAATATTCAAAGTTGAAATTTTGGCATGCTTCAAATTAAGTATTTCATAGCTTTCTCTAAGTTGAAGAGTTAGTCATGACTATACAACCATTCAAGGTTTGAACCTAATAGTTATTCAACATTTTATGTTTTGGTTAGAGGACTTTAAAGTAGAGATAATATACAACTATTTTAACATTGGATTTTCTTATAGTAATTTGAATGGTAACCTTCTTCAAAGATCAAAATCAAGAGTTGATGAAACATGGTTTGCTACATCGATTGGGCCCTGTCAACTAGGCCCCTTCGATGAGGCCCCGTCAACACAATATGTTACATCGATGTGACCCTGTGAAAGCAAGGTTCTATCCTGGCCTATAAATACATGCTACTAGCCACATTTATAACATCAAATTTCATAGTAATATTCAAGCTCTTGTAGTTTGTTTAGTTGAAAGTTAGAATATTTTTCCCGAGCACCCACAATAGGAGTCATTGAGTGTATAGATCTTTATTCGAACATTTTTGTACTTGAGCACGATAGTGTGTGTGGAAATAAAGACAAACTTCCTTATAAACCTTGCAGCATTCTAGATATTTTAAATGTTTTATTTATGAATTTAATATTTTCAATTATTTATTCAATATTTTCTAGTAATTAGGTTGATTAAGCTAATTAAGCAAGATAAGCTAAATATATTAAATACATAAGTATGACTGCTTTGAACATATCATGTATTCACTTGGTAATCCTAATAGCATTATTTCTTGGTGCATCCAATAGCGTAGTGCTTGGTAACCCAATAGTGGATACATGGGTTTAGGACATGTACGGAAAGTGGGAATGGATGCTTATGTTAAAATTAGTTAGAAACCAATTAGTTAGTTAATTTATATTAGTCATTAAATTACTCTATCTCTCTCTCTTCAAGCACCCAAAAACATAAAACAAAAAATGATAAAAATCATATGCCTTAATTTCACTTAACCATATCTTTGTACTTCACAAGTGTAATCGGGAAGGCAACGGATGACCTTAGGATAAGATTTACTTCCTAGAAGACTAGTGCACCAAAAACTATAAAGTCCATAGAATTCGACTGGATCTTGCATGAACACTTTGTGATTCATATGGTTGGGTGTAGGGGTACCTCACCACTCATCATTGGCACCATTGTCGAGGACTTTGTTTGTTGAAACGTGCACTATCTAGTATTAGTAAATATTATTAATATCATTGGATGAACCCAAGGTCAACATCACTCTCAAATGACATTCAATTACAAAAGCATGCTGATTATTTTATTTGTTACAAAATTTCTTCTTGTCATAGGCATGAAAATGTCAAGCTGCTAGTCCCACAAAAGTGCAAAGTCGTATATACTCATCCAAATGAGTATGTACCGAACTTCACCTTCATCCTACACCAAAATGAGTAGTTACGATGATGTGACATGGAGGGTAATATCGTATTTCCCCCTAATTGATCTACACCCAAGATGGTACTTCAAACCCTTAAAAGGTTAGGCATCTTAGATCTTCATGAGGAATACATTCTAGAAAATTTTAACACAAGGGACAACCATCCCACTGAAACATAAAGTAAGTGAGATCAACACCAGGTGAAGCACCATGAGTTTACAAAGGAGAAACACTTCACTAATCCCTTGTTCCTCCTAAATTAGGATGACATTGAGGATCCTCCCTTTGAAGTTTCTCAACATGAAGATTCTCCATCCCCTGTTGTTAGTAATGAGAGTGTGACCCTGAACCTACGATCCACTATTCATAAACTAGGTTTGGATAAAGTGATAGTCAACGTAGGTACTTAGGTAAACATCACAATGGAAAGGGATCTAAGGATGGTGGTTGTGGACACTGTGGTGGTGGACACTGTAGTGGCAATGGCAGTCCACCTTCCTCTCCATCCTCTTCATCTAATTCTAAACATTCCTCTTCATCTACTAGTTCTCATAAAAGCCATCATCAAAATAATCATGATGAGGGTAATCAACAAGATAATAATGACTGTTAAGGCCATCAAGAATGCAAAGGTGGCAAAAACCATCATCGACATCATCAACACAATGATGATGATGAACCTCTGTTGGTGACTCAAAGCATGCTCAACACTGTAGAGGCCATAAGGATCCCAATAAAGCATGTGAAAGATAGTAGGATCAATCACGTAGACATGAATAATGTTCCAAGATTTGAAGGGGGATACAGCTATGATCTACAAACATATCTACAATATTTTCACGATGCTTATGCCTTATAGAACATTGAAAATGATTAGAAGAAACTCAAGATTTTCCCCAGGACACTCATCAAGGAAGCTAAAAGCTAGTACCAATCCTTGGAGCTAGAATGCATTCGTCGATGGAGTACCATGTTAGAACTATTTAATGATAAATATCAAATGTACTCTAGAGTGTCTAACCTAAGAAGGAAAATCCAAGGTTGGAAACAAGGAACACATGAACCCTTGGATGTTGCCATGGGTAGATATTATTCACTCTTACATCGATGCCCTGGTCATGGTTATTCTCAAAGGAAACAAATTTGCCATATCATAGATGGGCATAGAGTAGAAACTAGAAGAACTCTTGGGGTTTATGCCCAAGGGAGACTATCTAAATTAAGAGCTCATTAGATCCAAATTCTTATAGAGTAGGTAGCAAAAGAAGAATGTGAGTTATGAAAAAGGAAAAGTATAGAAGAGTATAATAGGAACCCTTCCATCGAGAAAAGGGAGGTCCAATTTTGTGATGAGGAGAAGTCACCAATTGATGAAGTGATGAATAGGAAAACCTTGGCTATTCACAAATTTATTTCTAAAATTTCAACAAAGGTTGATAAATTATGAGACTCTTTGGATGAGAAGTTCCAAACTGCTATGAAGATTGCTAAAGCATCCAAGGAACATAATAGTGATCATGAATGCAAGAGATGAAAAGAAGTTGAACATGCCTACTGTCATAAAGGAAGTTGTGGAAACTAACTCTAATGATGATCTTGGATGTGACATCTACTAATATTAATAGCCAAAAGGGTTTTTCCCTATGGTGTCACGCTTACAAGAGTCTAGGGTATACGCATTAAATTCTCGACTAACACGTAGGTAAACATCCAAATGATTGCCTTATCCTCAAGGCAATCTAAGGTAGTTCCACTAGCAACAACAAGCTTATTACCCAAGTGGAGCTCCACCACAACCATACAAGTAATACCAACAATGGCACCAGCAACAATCTTGGGGAATGCCACTACCAAGGCAACAGTACCCTTATAGGAAACAAAATCCATATAGGTACTATGTTTAGCAACTTATTTCTCTAAAAAGTTCTATAAGCCATGCCTCATTTCAACATCATTATTACCCTCTAGAGTATCACCAAACACATTCACCATCCACTCAAGGAGAGAACCCATATCCATATCATCTTCTACATCTGTCTGCACAAATCTCTCTTCCCTAAACCCAATTACCTCCTTCTCCATCCATGTAGGGAGAAATTCTTTGATAGCTACAGTAATGAAATGCCACAAGGTTTGTACATTTACAACCAGCTTTTCTATTGAATGGTTCAAACAATCAATCTAGAAAATGACCTTTTTTTTATCCAACAGTGCTCCCAAACCCTCACAACCTCATGCAGCTAGCCTCCCTACATCTCCAACACCCTCATCCTATGCATCAAACACCTTCAAGTTTTATTTAAACCAAACACTACCTCAGATCCATGCTATGATGTTAACTCATGCTATTTCTGATTGGATCAAGGTTGGCAATCTTTCCACGAAAATATTTGACCCAAGAAGTCCACTCATTTACCTACAGCTCACTAGACATGAGCCATGCAAGGCTCTTCTTGACTCTAGTTCTAATGTTAATCTCATCTCTCATGACATGTACAAGGCCTAGAACCTACCACCTCTCAAGAAGAGGAACATCCATTTACAATTGGTAAACCAGTCAATCACTATTCCCTTGGGATTACTGGAGGACATTGTAACCACAATTAGTGGGTGGTCCTATCCTATCAAGTTTCTAGTGATCAAGGTCAACAACTACAAAGGTGAATTCCCCATCATTATGGGAATCGCATGGTTAAACATAGTTAATGCACAAATGGGCATAAGAGACATCTCCTTGGAAATATCCAAGGAAAAAAATCTTGGAAGGCTAGAGAAGAAGTGTATTCCATGCATTATGTATAGTAATAACAAGTGTAATTGCATGCAAAATATTTGGTCCATCAAAAGTACATACATTCAATCATGCAATCAATATGCAGAAGAAACAAATATTCAAAGGTGTTTATATATAGTAGCCACAAAACAAGAGGGCATCCAATGGCTAACAGCTAACTCAGAAAGTAGCAAATTATGCATAGAACCAACTAAGAGACTAACATGTGCTAATGTTGAAATCTTGGATGAACTTTAGCAAGTTTATCACCAAATTTCTAATGATAAAGATGATGATGCTTGTTGGGAAGAGTTGGAAATCCCTTATAACTTCAAGTAAGAGCCCCTAGAGTTGAAAACTCTACCAACTGACATGGAATATGCATTCTTAAACTATGGTTAGCTAGTCATAAATAATGCCAAACTTGCTCCTAAACAAAATGAAAAGTTGTTAAAGGTGGTTAATAAATGGTCAATAGCTTTTTCTTGGTCATATCCCAAGTTGACTGGAATCAATCCAAGGATATGCCAACATCGCATTTACACCAACCTGGTCATGAAGCCAAGAAGCCAAGAAGGTAGCCACAGAGATGGAAAAATGTCAAATTGAAGAAACTCCTCAAGGCGGGGTTTATCTATCCCATCGCGGATAGTGAGTGGATTAGCCCACTCATAATTGTGCTAAAGAAAGGTGGAAAATGGCAAGTATATATTGACTTCAGACTATTGAACATGGAAAAATTTAAAGATTATTTTCCATTGCCATTTGTGGACCAAGTGTTGGATACTATCTCTAGGCATTACTATTATAGTTTCTTAGATAGTTATAATGGCTATAACCAAATCCAAATTGTGCTATAAGATCATGTGAAGACAACATTCACGAGTCCCTAGGTGACTTTTGCATATTGTAAGATGTCATTTGGTATGTGCAATGCCCCTATAACATTTCAATTCTTGGTACTTAGCATCTTTCAATAGCAGATTAGTGATGTGGAAGTCTTCATGGATGACTTTTCCACCTATGGAGCTACGTTTGAGCTAGCCTTGGACCACCTTGAGCAAGTACTGAAAAGATGTGTGGAAATAAATTTGTAACTCAATTGGCAAAAGAGTCATCTCATGGTCAAAGAAGGCATTGTGTTGGAGCACCAAATTTCACAAGAAGGTATTGAAGTAGATGCAAAGAAGATAAGGCTCATCCAAGGAATAACATGCCAACCAGAGATAATTAAACATGTCCAATAATTCCTTGGATATACTAGCTACTACTAACAATTCATAGATAATTTCTTTAAGATCACAAAGCCATTGGTCAAGCTGACGAAGAAAGATGCTTCGTTCATCTAGACTAAGGAATGCGAACATGCATTCCAATAGTTGAAGGAAAAACTTGTAGAAACTCCAATTCTATAGGAACCAGATTGGTCTAAACCATTTCACATAATGACAAATGCATCTAATTATGCTTTGGGAGTAGTGCTTACATAGTTGGATGATAAAAAAATGACCATATTACATCCATTGTGCGAGTTAAAGCATTATAGGTGCATAGTTGAATTACACCACCATGGAGAAAGAATTAATGGAAATGGTATAGGCTCTTGAAAAATTCAGGCACTATGTGCTTGGTTATAAAGTATTTGTGCATGCATACCATAGTGCCATCCACTTCCTGATGAACAAGCTGATGGTGAGCACCTGTATCATACAGTGGTTCATGATCTTGTAGGAATTTAATCTCACAATGGTAGATTGAAAAGGGATCGAGAATGTGGTCATTGATCACCTCTCTTGACTAAGATGGTATAATAAAGAGGAGAAGAGCCTGCTCTCTCATCAGTTTTCAAATAAACTCCTCTTTATAGGAGTAATAAATGACAAAATTCCCATAGAAATAATATGGTGTAATGGCATCCTCACCTATCTTCTCACTTAGGAGATTCTTCAAGATCTTGACTTTAGAAAGAAGTAATAATTTCTTCATTGGGAAAAATACTTCATGGAAATCAATAAACACCTCTACAAGGTGTGCACCAATGGCCTAATTTGTTGGTGTGTCCCTAATGAAGATCAACTATGCATGCTCTAGGATGCTCACGAAGGGCCTTGTGGAGGCCACTATGCAAGGAGATGCATAACCATAAAAATCCTAATTGTAGGATACTATTGGCCTACAATCTTTATAGATGTCCACCAATTTGTTTGATCTTGTGAACATTGTCAATGAGATGGTGGGATAATCGCACACACAGAAGATCCTCAATAGTGGATTCAACCACTGGAGCATTTTGACATATGGGGCATTAACTTCATGGGTCCCATCACACCTATGTCCAATGGGAAGGCATATATCATCTTAGCAATCAACTATTGCATAAAATGGGCAGAAGTAGCATTTGTTACTAATTGTACATTGTCCACTACTACTAGATTTATACAACAAAATGTTGTAAACAAGTTTGAGGTGCCACATGCACTCATTTCTGACAATGGAACTCATTTCACAAGTGTTACTTTTAAAATGTTGATGCAACGCTTAGAGGTTGAACATAAATTAACAACACCTTATCACCCCCACGCCAATAATCAAGCAAAGGTCACTAATAGAGATATCACAAAGATCCTAATAAGGACCATAAGCAAATATATGAAAGATTGGAGCACAAATCTCAAAAATGCCCTGTGGGCATACTTCTTAACATGAAAACTTCATATTAGCTACTCTCCCTATGAACTAGTGTATAGAAAAATTTTAATGCTCTTGATTCAATCCGAGCTCCATACACTCTCAATAGCTTGCGATCTGAATCTTGACCTAAGTCTAGCACAAAAAGAAAGACTGATCAACCTTAACGTGTTAGATGAAAATTGATAGGTGGCTCTATATTTGAATCAGATGCACAAGGCATATAACAAGCAATTTCATAACCTTAAAATATGAAATTTGAAGTTTCAACTAGAAGATAAGTTTCTCTATTGGAACCCCACACACATACCCTAGAAGACAAAGTTTCAAATGTTTTGAGAAGGATCTTATTTAATTGAACAAATGTTTGCCTCTAGGGCCATGTTAATCTACAAGCCTAAAAGCCTAAATAGAAAGTAGTTGGTCAACATCCAACAAGTAAAACCTTTCCTAGAACCAAGACAAGCTAGTGCAACTACCACCTCAATGGATGGACAACCATGCTCCATTTTCTAGATCTCCTCCTTTCAACAAAATTGTGGGGGAGATGGCCATTCATGCTAAGCATCCACATGGCTCCTTAGTCTTTCACCTTTTTGTTTCATACATTTTTTTTACACTTTGTTGATTTTTACCTTTTTCTTTGGTTTTTCATTCTATTGACATTTTTCATCTTTTTTTTATAACATTGCCAGTATGTTTTACCTTTCTTGATTAGTTTAGACCTTCTTATATATATTTTTTACCTTACTTTATTTGTGTGTGACTTTTCATTATTTCTGCTAATAAAAGTGCTTTATTACCATAAGACACAGTGCCATTGTTTGTTTTTACTAATGATGGTTTGTGCTTAATGTTGTGACTGTTAATGTCTGGTTTCTATCTTTGAATTCTAATGTTTGATAACTATGACATGATTTATTTTTCATGGAATAGGTAGTGAGTCAACATCATCTACTCATCCAATAAACTCTATGGTTTTTCTTATTCTGGGAGTTTGAGGTCCCTTCCATTAAAGAAATTTTTAATCAATTAGTGACCTTGGTAGTTCCAGAATTGGAAAGGACTTAAATGTTTGTAAAGAGTGTGACTTCAAGGGGATTCAACACTCCTTGTACTCTTCTACTTACTTGAGTGCTTGGATTTTTTTCTTGAACTTCTTACCATTCCATTCTAACCACTAATAGGAAGTCAAATAAAGTCTTTGCATGGTGTTGTTCCCATCCAAAAATTTAAAAAAAATAAAGAAAAAAAATTCAAAAAAAAATATGATGGGAATTCAAAGCACACCCCTTAGACAAATAAATGGGCTATAAACATTGGTCATGGGACTAGAAAGACATGTTACTCATGCCTAAAGGTCCCCTCTAACTAAGGCCCTCTCTCTCTCTTACTTCCTACTTCTCTTTATGGAATGGTAGTTGTTTTGTGAAAACACTCTTGTGTCTTGAGGGGGTGGATCAATCTTTGAGTGGCAATGCAAAGTCACTCAAAGAGGTTGGTTTTGGTCTGGACTAAGGATGGATCTTCTCAAGTCATTTTAAACACATATTCCACAAGGAACTTCTTATGACCTCAATTTGGGATTCCATTCCACCTTCTCAATCATTCATCTATGTTGCCATTACTCACCTCACTATCAGTTTCTATGTTATGTTCGATTTCTTAGTCTGATGTGTTGGAATTCCTGGATAAATTCTTTTTGGTTGGTCCTTAACTTTTCATGGCCCTTAATCAACTATGGAAACCACAAACTCCTTAGTTGGGGATATGCAAGGGTAAAAATGGCATGTGCTTGCTATCTGAAGGATCCACTTGCATATCTCTTGGTTTGGCTAGTTAAGTCCCTACCTTAGACAATGCTACAATCCTATCTTTTGCATATTCCATTGTGCAAACTACTCTATGCTGCTTGAACTCTCATTCTCCATCCTCTTTCTCCGTTTTTCTTAATTTTCTCAATTTTTGGAACTTCAACACCCTCTTCTCATATTTTCATCATGTTCATGGCTGTTTGGGCTTCCATTTGACCCTAAGTTCATTCAAAATCCCTCTGTAATTTTCAAGTTTTGACTCAGTCAACAATGGTCAATAGCTACGTTGATGTAGCCAACCATGTCGACAATGCTTGGTTGATGAGGCCCTATCAACACAATGAAAAAATGGTATAAATACCACTGGAAAATTTGAATTTTTCACATTTGGTCCATAACATCTAAGGAGTTTTTGCAATTTTTAGAGCCTAGAACCTTCTCGAGCCTATAACTCTCGCATCATTTATCCAAATCATCCCATTCTTTGATTCTGCAATTACCAAAGGTAAGCTCTTAGTCATGGGGGTAGCAAACCTCAAGGTTTTGATGATAATTTTTTTGAAATTTTTCCAAACTCCCCCAAAGGATTAAGATATAAAATGCTATTAAATCATTAATTTTTGAGAATTTAACCCTTCCAACAACTTCGGTAAACCAAAGATTAAATTAATAACTAAATACTTAATCCATCTAGCCATAATCACACCTTAGCCAAGTGTACCCTCCCTATGAGACAAGGTATTCCAGTCATCCTAAGTTACATAATATTTGCTAATTTGTTATTATGTGTGATTACATATGGCACCTAGACTGAAGAGACTGTGATGAGTGGCGAGGTACCCCTACACTCAACCATACGAATACGAGCATGTACACGCGATCCGGTCGAACTCCGCAGACTAAATGCCTTAACGCCATAAGAAACACTTGGGGTTAATCATTCGTTGTCTTCCCAGGCTTGCTTGTATGTGTCACAGTGTATGGTTAAGCAAGTCTGATGTATGTGATTTTTTTGGTATTTTTCAGTTTATCTCCTAAGCTATGAGGGAAAGGGTTGAGAAACTAACTAACTCTAACTAATGTCCTAAGTCTAAATTAACTAGCGTCAGCATCCGTTCCCACTTACCGGACACACCCTGAACTATGCAACTGTGGCTACCAAACGCTAATCGTTACTGGGATCACCACACGTAACGCAAGTGCTCGAAGTGGTCGTACTGAGGCACCTATTTAGCCTAAGTGTGATAAGCAGCCGATTCCTTGGCTAGCCGTACACACCCGTGGATGCTCGTAGCCAAGTCGTACTTATCACACGTTCTAGCCTAGCGATGAGTAGCCGATTCCTTAACTAGCCGTACACATTGGACTACTACTGGGATTACCAAGCGCAGATCCTGGAATACGCTACTGGGTTACCAAGCAGTCACAATGCTCGTAGTCAAGTCGTACTCACGCGTTGCGACGAGCAGCCGATTCCTTGATTAGCCGTACACATCCGTAGATGCTCGTAATCAAGTCGTACTCGTGCGCACTAGGAAAGCAATAAATAACAATAAAATAAAACCATGTACTGCAAGGTTTATCCAATCAAGTTCGTCTTTATTGCCGTACACAACTTGTGTTCAGGTTACAAAGTTGCTCGAATAAAGAGCCGTTCACTCTAGGACTCCTACTGCGGGCACATGGGAAATTAATCTAACTCTGGAGTGTTCAAACTGACAGAGCTTCGCTACTTCTACCCAGGATTGGGGAATGAGGGGAGTGCCGCCTCTTATTTATAGATATGGCAGCGGACCGCGATATCGCGTACGCGATATCGCAGGGAAAGATGCGATATCGCAGCAGCCGCGATATCGCGATGCTATGCATGTCGCGTCTCATCATACCCCCATGACTAAATGAAAACTCGTCCTCAAGTTCCTTACAATGATATCAGGTAGGTATGGGATTATTGAGGGGAATGGAACTAATGGGATGACATGTGAACGGGTCTTTATTACAAGACTTGACAAAAACTGGTGTTCATGACAATAATGGTGAACACCTTATTACAATGACATCAGGCCACATTTGGCAGCTGAGAGAAAAGAGGAGAGAGAATAGAAGAGAAGAAGAGAGAAGAGTCTTGCTGTTGCCAACACCTAGATTACGCCTTCCGTTGTCCATCTGTAAGCGCATTATCCATTCTAATCCTTGCATAGTTGCTTCAGTGCTGCCCATTCCAAGTGTTTGCTCCAGATCCATTTCGTGGTTGTATGATTATCATCTGCACACACAACACAATCATATATTAGCAAGGGTAATTGAATCATTAAGTAAATAATACCTTGCTTCGGTTTAGGTTCATTGCCTAGGTTGTGGTATGGCTGATATGGATCTGGGAAGATGTTACTGATGAGTACCGAAGGTGTAGGGGTTAGGAAGAGAAACGAAAAAATTTGGGGCTTAGGAGAAAAATCGAAAAATCAGGCCCCGTACCCCCATGACTAATCGCGAACCTCCGGTAGCGTTAGAATGAAGGAAGAAAAGGAGTAAGAAAGATAGGTGAAAAGGGACAACAATGGCATCAGTGAAGTGGATGTCAAGATGGAAATGAATGGAAATAAAATTAACTGCAAAAATGTTAAGGAAAAGAAGTTAACTAATGTTCCAAATAGGAATGTCAGTGGGTCCTCCCCAAAGCAGGCTCATGCC
>MNCI01016050.1:726061-760370 GCA_015680685.1 Gnetum montanum | reverse complement strand
GATCGGCACGATTTTCCGGTTCACCAACTCTTCGAGTGGTGACTCATCCTCCTCATCACAGAATTTCACTCCCTTCTTGCGAAGGGAGGGATCACGGTTGTATTCTTCCGCACTTTCTCTCTTCTATAGCTCACCCTCTTCTTGCGCTACTTGTTCCAACAAGCTTTCAACTTCATGGGCTCTTAGTTGGGAGAGTCTCCCTTGGGCATAAGTTGCAAGATTTCTTCTCGTTTCATTTCTTAGCCCATCCACGATGTGGCGAAGTTGATCCCGCTTAGCATACCCATGGCCTGGGCAACGATGTAGCAGTGTATAGTAACGG
The DNA here is from genome assembly GCA_015680685.1 of Gnetum montanum. NCBI lineage: Eukaryota > Viridiplantae > Streptophyta > Gnetopsida > Gnetales > Gnetaceae > Gnetum > Gnetum montanum. The sequence goes on along the minus strand of MNCI01016050.1, from coordinate 760,048 downwards.
GCCATGGCAGCATCCAAGGGTTCATGAGTACCTTGTTTCCAACCTTGGATCTGCTTACGCAAATTGGACACTCTGGAGTACGTTATATATTTGTTGTTGAACAGTTCAAGCATCGTACTCCACCTCCTGATGGTTTCTGGTTCTAAGGACTGGTACCATCTCTCTGCTTCTTTGGTGAGTGTCCTTGGGAACAATTTGAGCTTTTGCCACTCACTATCAATGTTCTGCAAGGCACAGGCATCGTGGAATGCCTGCAAATGATTTTGTGGATCAGCGTTGTATCCCCCTTCAAATCGTGGGATATTATTCATGTCTAAACTCTTGATCCTATTGTCCTTTAAGTGCCTTGTGGAGATCCTAACTGCCTCTCTAATGTCTAGCATACTTCGGGTTGCGAGTAGGGGCTCATCATGATCATCTCTTTCATGACGTCTATGATGTCTTCGTGGTGGTTCCCTACTCTCCCTACGTCCTTGCCCTTGTCCTAACTCCTCTCGACCTTCTTGTCGAGGTATTTCATCTTCCCTTTTACTTTTACTCTCTCCTTTATGCTCACGATGGTTGCGCCCAGCTGTGGAAGGAGAGTGTGAATGGTGAGATGAAGGAGAAGAAGAAGGGGATCCATCACCATGGCGATGTTTCTTACCTTCTCTTCGGCTGCTTTGGCCCCAATCATTGTAACAATCTAAGTGTCCGTCCTTAGTGTGAGTAGTTATTCCTGCCGTGAACAGTTGGTGCTCACAGGGATCAAAGCCTGTAGCATGTACAGTTGATCGAAGTTCCTGATGCTTAACCTCTTCACCAGAGTGAGGAGGAGGAACATCATTTTCTAAGAAACCCATTGTGAGGGGTTCCTCGTCTCCTATTTCACTAATGACATGGGGGACCTTGCCCTTCAACAATAAATGTTGGCTCTCTTGCCTTGCGTCCTGAATACATTGGGCATTTGTGGGATGATAATCCCTTATGTCATAATCATCCAAAACGTATTCCGCAATCAGTTCTTGCATGCCAATCTGTGCTAAGGCACAGAAAAGCATGTTAGGGGCAGATCTCTCCATCGCAGTTATTCATCTTGATGGATAATAAAAGTAAAGTCAGGGACATACTCATCAGGATGAGTATATGTGACCTTGGATTGTTTAGGACCTGGCTGATCTAGGTTATGCGTCTGATGCTGACCTTCTCCTGTGTTGCCCTTAGGTGAGTTAATTTCGTGAGAAGAAGCCATCTTAATGGTGTGCTGTTTAACCGTTATTTATGTTCTTAATTAAATGATTAACCCTAAGGTTCGTTAGAGCTCACAACGATGTGAGTGATATCCCTTATGTTCAATTGGCATGAAAACACTTAGTCCCCGGCAATGGTGCCAATGATGAGTGGCGAGGTACCCCTACACTCAACCATAGGAATACGAGCATGTACGCGTGATCTGGTCGAACTCCGCAGACTAAATGCCTTAATGCCACAAAAAACACTTGGGGTTAATCGTTCGTTGTCTTCCCAGGCTTGCTTGTATGTGTCATGATGTATGGTTAAGCAAGTCTGAGGTATGCGATTTTTTTAGTATTTTTCAGTTTATCTCCTAAGCTATGAGGGAAAGGGTTGAAAAACTAACTAACTCTAACTAGTGTCCTAAGTCTAAATTAACTAGCGTCAGCATCCGTTCCCACTTACCGAACACACCCTGAACTATGCAACTGTGGCTACCAAACGCTAATCGTTACTGGGATCATCACACGTAATGCAAGTGCTCGAAGTGGTCGTACTGAGCACCTATTTAGCCTAAGTGTGATAAGCAGCTGATTCCTTGGCTAGCCGTACACACCCATGGATGCTCGTAGCCAAGTCGTACTTATCACACTTTCTAGCCTAGCGATGAGTAGCTGATTCCTTAACTAGCCGTACACATTGGACTACTACTGGGATTACCAAGTGTAGAATCCTGGAATACGCTACTGGGTTACCAAGCAGCCAATGCTCGTAATCAAGCCATACTCGTACGCACTAGGAAAGCAATAAATAACAATGAAATAAAACCATGTACTGCAATGTTTATCCAATTAAGTTCGTCTTTATTGCCATACACAACTTGTGTTCAGGTTACAAAGTTGCTCAAATAAAGATTCGTTCACTCTAGGACTCCTACTGCGGGCACATGGGAAATTAATCTAACTCTGGAGTGTTCAAACTGCCAGAGCTTCGCTACTTCTAGCCAGGATTGGGAAATGAGGGGAGTGCTGCCTCTTATTTATAGATATGGAGGCGGAACGCGATATCGCGTACGCGATATCGCAGGGAAAGATGTGATATCACGGCGGCCGCGATATCACGTACGCAATATCGCAGCACTATGCATGTCGCGTCTCATCAGACTGCAAGAGGAAGGACCATCGCAACCATGGGAGAAACGACCTAGAGGAGAAAAGGGCTAATAAGAACATGGCTAGGAACAAGCTAAGGCAACCCATGCAATAGGACCTCTTAGAGATGAGGTTGAGGTGGAATCTATCTAACAAATTCTTGAAGAAGAAGCTACATCTGAACACTCACAAAGAGGCAAGGCACCAAGCCCTATACCCAGATTAGAAGTCATACTGACTCAAGCCTGCCTTGACATAATTGGGAGCTATGAGGTCCAATGCACTTAGAGAGGTACAGATGTCTATAGGGATAATTAACAAAAATTTGAGTGCAATCCAGCATGAAGAACTGCTAGACCGACTTGTGGGAACTGGGCAACTGATTCTAGATGTATTTGATTTTCCAGATATCATCACTACAACCTAGTTGAAGCTACTGGAGGCAAAGGGAAAGTGCCTCATCTTAGAAGGTCAACTTAAGATAGCTCAAGCACATAATTAATGCTTGGCTACTAAAGTTGCCAATTTGTGTGCCTGAGTTATCGACGCTGCTCTTATCAACCCTGCATTGACATGAGATAAAGCTTCTTAGCAGCTTCAAGAACAGCTAAAGTAGGTTAAGGGAGAAATGATGATGGTGATCTTCAATTAGTTCTCGGGAGAAGCTACAACTCATTTAATATAAAGGGACTTGATGTAGACGTGCTAGGAGAATGAAATTTTGACCATAGGAAACCATTGCCTACATAATGCTAATGTGAAAAAACAACAATTAGAAGAATTTATCCATCAATAGTAGGAGCAGCTTACTAGAGCAAACACTAAATTAAGGATATTGGAAATGGATAATCATAATTTCTCCATGAAGGAGATCTGCACCTTATGCTAGAAGTTAGCCATTGAGATTGTTTTCTGGACAAACAAGGATCTAAAATTCAAAAAACTTAAAAATTATTATAGAGACTAGGTTGGCCTACAAAAGGAGGTGAATGAAAGGCATATCCAACTAGAAAAGGCAAAGGTTAATGAGGCTCTATAGCAACTCTAGTAAGGTAGAGAAATGTGGCAACCCATGATCAATGAGATTGCTGCCTACAACAAGGCAAAAATCTGCATGAAGGAATTGTAGATTGAAGAGATAATAGAGTACATAGAGTTGTCCAATCTCTACTATGCAAACCTAATAATGTTGACTGTCAAATTGCTATAGTCTAAGCTTGAAAAGCAAGTGGCTAGCTTGTACTTATTGTACAAGGCCAAGTTCAAGAATCATAAAGACATCAAGCAGAAGCTTGTGGTGGCAAATGCTAAACTCAGGGTTCTCAAGGTAAAATTCACTAACCAAACATCGGTTGTCAAGAACTTGGCCAAAAGGATGAGTGACTACCAGGAATTAGAAGACACAATCTAAGCATTTGACATTGAGTGTAAACAATTTTCAGCTTGGTTTGTCAACGTAAAGGAGCTCCTTCCAGTATTATCTTGTCCTTAGGATATTCCAATTCTAGCCCACATTAGAGAAGTTGCATGAATCATAAACAATCCTAAGAGTAAAGAAGAGAATATGAAAGCATTGCAAGATGCTTTCAGCCTTTCACCAGACGTAGTGGCAGTAGCAAGACAACCACAACCACCTCAACCATTGACCATGCCTAGAGCTAGAGAAGGTTCATCAAAGCCTCAGGAACCTCCACCACCTAAGACCATGTGATATTCTCTTTTGTCTTCATGCCATCAAAGAATGTTCTTGTCCAATTTTTGTACCATGCTCAATTTTCTAATATGATTGATCCATACACTGGGCACTCAATTTTGTTATGTCTATTTTGTCTGGTTTTGTTATGTCAAAAGTCAGTCAATAATCCAATACCTTTCCAATTTTCTAAAGAACTCGATGACAAGTTTTCATTCAGTCATGGGGGTATGATGAAATGTGGTTTGCTATGTTGATTGGGCCCTGCCAACTATGCCCTATTGACATAGCCTGCTGCATTGACTAGGCCCTATCGATGTAGGGGTTTGTCCTAGCCTATAAATAAATGCTCACTAGCCACATTTATGGCATCAAATTTCATAGTAGTAGTTAAGCTCCTGTAGTTTGTTTAGTCAAAAGTTATAATATTTTTCTTGAGTGCCTGCAATAGGATTCAATGAGTGTACAAATCTTTATTCAAGCATTGTTGTATCTAAGCACAACAATGTGTGCAACAATAGAGACAAACTTCTTAATAAACCTTGTAGCATTCTGTATAGTTTAAATGTTTCATTTATGCATTTAATATTTTTAGTTATTTATTTAATATTTTTCATTAATTAAGTTGACTAAGCTAATTAAGCAAAATAAGTTAAATAGATTAAATACATACATATGACCACTTCGAACATAACATGTATTTGCTTGGTAATCCCAGCAACGTTGTTGCTTAGTGCACCTAGTGGCGTAGCATTTGGTAACCCAACAGTGGATACATGGGTTTAGGACATGTATGGAAAGTGGGAACAGATGCTTATGTTAGGATTAGTTAGAGACTAGTTAGTTAGTTAATTTAGATTAGTCATTAAATTACACTATCTCTCTCTCTTCAAGCATCCAAAAACATAAAATGATAAAAATCATATGCCTCAATTTCACATAACCATACCTTTGTACTTCACAAGTGTAACCAAGAAGACAATGAATGACCTTAGCACAAGATTTACTTCCTAGAAGACTAGTGCACTGGAAACTATCAAGTCCACAAAATTTGATCGAATCACACATGAACGCATTGTGATTCATATGGTTGGGCATAGAGGTACCTTGCTACTTATCAAGAGCCTTAAAGATATTAATCATAAGAGTTGTATAAATTATTTCTAGGTAATACCTTTTTATTTAACAAAATAACAATCTAACATAGCCTTGAATAGAAAATAAATGTTAGATGCAGTGCCTAGACAAGATAGCTTATGATTGATTAACCTATTTGTCCCATGGTCTCATAGTATCTGATAAGTTTCCCTTAACCAAAGTGATGATACAAGATAACAAATTTTACAATGATCTAATAATCACAAGATTTGTGGAGTATGATGTAATTGTTGGAATGGACTAATTAGCTAAGCATAGAGGATGTTTATATTGTGGGAACAAGTCTCTTAGACTTATATCTCATAGTGGAAAGGAATTTATAATCTACCAATAAGAGAAAAATTAAGCTTGCCATAGTAACAACTAAGAATATTTAACATTTGCACAAGCAAGATCACAATTATTTCATGATCTATATGAATGAAAAGTCTAACCATACAATAGATCATATTCTAATGATTTAAGAGTTATTTGATGTAAAAGAACTTCTAAGAGTGCCTCATAGAGAGATTGAGCTTGAGATTATAATCAACCCTGAAACTCAACCAATTTTTAAGGAACCTCATAGGATGTCTCTAATGAATTTGGACAAACTTAATATGTAGATTTAGAAGCTATTAAACAAAGGTATCATTTAATCAAATATTTTATCTTGGAATGTACCAATGATGTTTATGATGATGAAGAATGATAGTTTGATGATATGTGTTGATTATAGACAACTAAATTAAGTGAGAGTTGGAAATTAATATCCTTTTCTTAGAATTGATGATTTGTTTTATTAGTTAAAAGAAGCTAGGATGTTCTCTAATATTGATTTGAAGTCTAGTTATTATCAATTTAGGATTCAAGAAAAGGACATACCTAAGATAGTCTTCAAGATATCTTATGAACATTATGACTTCTTAGTTATGCCCTTTAGACTCACTAATGTATTATTAGTTTTCATATAGTTGATGAATAGTGTATTTCATCTTTACTTAGATTAATTTATTATTCTCTTCATCAATGACACTTTTATTTACTCTAAGAATAAAGAGAAACATAAGATGCTTTTAAGTATAATGTTACAGACTTTAAGAGAATACCAATTGTACATGCATGCTTCTAAGTGTGCATTTTGGAAGAGAGATATATAGTTCCTTGATCATGTAGTGTTATTTGCAATTATAGTTATGGATCCTTCTAAGATAGTAGCGATTAAATATTGTCATGTTTTAAACATAGTAAATAAAGTTAGAAACTTCTTTGGTATAGTAGAGCATTATAGAAGATTTATAAAGAATTTCTCTAAGACTATTATACCTCTACAAAGTTTCTCAAGAAAGATTGCTTTTTCTCTTTGACAAATTCTTATCATAAGACTATTAAGGAGCTAAAACAATATTAATTTTGGAATCAATCTTGATCTTACCAATTCCTAGAAAGTCTTATGATATTTACGTAGTTGTTTCAACAAAAGGTTTAGAAGAATTTCTCATGCAAGATGGAAAGGTGGTATCTTATGCTTCCAGATAGCTAAAACTTCAAAAGATCAAATATTCAAATAATGGTCTAGAACTTAGTATCATTATCTTTACTCTTAAGATTTGGGAATACTAATTTTATGAAGATTACACTATCTTTGAAAATATCTTAAAACCTTATAGTATAGTATAGATCAATTATAGTTAAATATGATATACAAGAGATGGATAAAACTTCTAGCAGATTTTGATTTCATGGTGTAGTATTATCCAAACAAAGGTAGCAAGGTTGAAGATGCACTATGTAAGATAGCTAAAAAACTCTACAACCTTACTATTTTATGTAGTCTAAAATATGAGATAAGCTCTCAACATAATTTAAATTCTTAGTGTCAAGACCATATTGCAACTCTTTCTCTAGCAAACTCAGCATTTTTAGTTGATAGTGTTGATTTTTTAAGATTTAAGAGTATAGTGTGTGTGCAACTAATAGTTAGAAAGAAGCTGCATAATGAGGCTCATCTAAGGACCAAAAGCATTCTATTAGTAATAAAAGATATCAGAACATTAAGAGATAGCGTGGATGATATTGTATGAAGAAAAAATTTGGTTAGTATATAGCTAAGTATTTGGTATGTTATCAAATTAAGATAAAGGATTAAAGCCCTCATCATTTTCTTTAGATACATATGATTCCAAGGCAAAAATGAAAAACTATTAATATGGACTTCATTATAGGATTGTAACATCCTAAGAGAGGGAAAGATTATATCCTTTTACTCATACATATTTTGACCAAATCTTTTCACTTTTTGACATGGAAGAAACATCTAGAAGAGAAGATTACCGATTGCTCTTATTAGAAATTATGATATTCCATGGCATTCCAAGAAATATTGTGTCAAAAGAAGATCCTAAGTTTTCTTTTAGATTTTTGTGGTCTTTTCTAAAGAGTTTGAGTACTACATTGAATTTCATCTCAACATATCATCCTTAAATAGATGGTCAAGTAGAAAGAAAGAACTAGAATTTATAGGATATGCTTCAAGATTGTGATGTAGACTACAAACATATTTGGGATATAGTTCTTCCATTAACAGAGTTTCCTATAATAATAGTTATCAACCTATTTTGAAAGAACAGTGTTATGAAGTGTTTCATGGTAGACCTTGTCTATTATACCTTGAAATTAACCATAGATCAATCTCTAAATTCACTTAAGGAGTATGCTTAAATTCCATATATTCCATAAGAAAAACTTAAAATCCAAAATTAAATCATTGGATAATCTTAGATTACAAAGTATGAACCTTAATAATTGAAGAGTATACTTGTGTAAATGTTATCAAATACATCAATGAACAAAATTCATATAATCTTCTTCCAACATCATAAGCACAATTCCATGAGATACAACTTATACGAGATACAAGATGATAATAACATGGGCCATGTTACAAATCCAAAACATGGCTCCATAGCTATAGCTATGCTTGAATCCTTTGACTGGAAAGCATCCTTAATTAAAACGCTCTTATAACACATCCAATATACCAACCATATCATCACCTAGAAATTCCTTTCAAGTATCATATCTAGAAATATATATTAGATACATGTAAGAAGGATTAGAAAACCTTCACTTGATGCCTCCTATAACAATCTAGAAGATGGGGATCATGCTACAAGGTACATTGTTGGATATAACAACAAATCCAATTAATTCAACCATTAATTAACTCTATTAACATTAGCATTAATACAAAAATTATCATATGAACTTTATATTAACTTTGTTGTTAACATATTAATTATCACATTAACTTTGCTGTTAACATATTAATTATCATATTAACTAGGAATTGTATACATGATGTTCCATGAGTTACTACAGCAACATATAATAATTATAACATTGATACTAACTTAATAACCCTCATGCATATCATGACTAACTGTTGAGATATATTATGGTTAGTATCAACCCTATAGATACCTTACATCTTACCTTCATACTTATCAACTAAGATTCTTTAATCTAGGCTACACATTCCTAGATTGATAAAATCCTCTAAATTAACTATAACATTATAAGGACCAATTAGGTAGCATGCCATTTGGTTTCTGGAATCCTCTAAATCAATTTTACCATAATCAATGCCAATATTTTTTCTACGTCAATTATCTTTTTGCAATCCTTGTTATTTGATCAACCATAATAATTCAATTTTCTAGCTTTTCAACATTATTAACAAATCCAAACATATTCATATTTTTAGCTAGCCACCATTGTCAAAGGATGTTATTAATGTTAGATGCTAAAAGGAAGTTGTTGCTTTAGAAAATGCACTAGAAATCCATCATGACTTTCATCATAAGCCCTACACCTATCACAATCTAAATCACAATGCATTTAGAAGCCACTACCACCACTGCTACCACCATGAGGAGATGATTCAAATGAGAGTAAACATTGGAACAAAAATCAAAATATTGCAAGAACAACAAATTATAGAAATTTAATAAAACAAGGTTAGCTTGATAATACATGCAAGAAAATAATATTAGCAATGAAAAATAATCATAGATAGAAAAGAAGGTACAAGAAGATACACTACTTATTAGAAATAATGTAATTATCAAGGGATCCATCGAGCACTTCCATTAATAAAAGAATGAAAAAGAGTATAATGCACAATAAATGCTAAGAGAGCCAACATTGCCAAGTATTTATAGGCATAAAGATAGGATTTATAAAATTCCAAAAATAAGGAATTAATAATTTATTTTTTAAAAAATTAGGTAAATTATATCCATCCAAAAGATTCAATGATTCACCAATAACTCAAGTTACTAAGAACATACTAGAATAAGCCTAAATGACCAAGAATGGATTCCAAGATTAAAAAAAGAATAACTATTATAAACTCCAAATATTTGTTTAACAAGTATTTTTCACCATTTTCTTACATTATTCTAAAACCTTTAGAATAATATAAAATATTTAAATAATAAAATATCAATAATGAGTCACCATCATCCTTCCAACTTGTGCCTTTACTAGAGGCATCAAGCATTAGCAAATAGCAGGAAATAGTAATTAAGAAAAGAAATATAAAATAATAATATTTTTAAATATGTAAGAGAAAATTCAAATATCCAAACCTTCTAAGTCATAAAACATAACAAAAATATTTATGCTTACCAAGAGATTTAAGTATCAAATCTTGCCAATACAAAAAGGGTTGATGCAAAATACATTATACACAATTTACAAGCAAATATACTATGAGATACCAATTATACAAATAAATAAGGAATCAAGGATTCAAACATAAGGATGCATAATGATAAACATAAGAAAAAGATAGATGTTAGAGTACAATAGCATAATCATGTCAAGATATACTGTTATGTTAATTTAGATCATATTATGTTAAGATATATCCTTATGCTAATTTATCTTAGCATAAAAAATAACTAATAAACCTAACATCATAGGTTCAAAATACCAAAGTGCTAAATTCTTCCATCCTTCAAGGAATCTTTGTCCTTGAAGATAGAAAACAAGGTCTTCTTACTCAAATCTAACTTATTACTCCAAGATAATCCACACACCATCATCTAAAAACATAATCTCCAAGGTTGATATACATAATCCTTGTTAATCATCAGTCAAAAATATCCTATCAAACTTAAAAGTTAAGTAACAAACAACCAAGCACTTTTAACTATGAACAATATCCCATATCATGGTTTATGATCATGCATAATCCAACTTCTTTTACCTAATCATATTCATTGTGTTTATTCCAATAACTTAGATCTTTCTTTGTCATTTGTCATTTCCTATATTATATACCATAATTTTCACCTTTTAGAAGTATTAATTTTCTTAAAAAAACATATTTTTTCATGTCATAAAAATCCATTCTATAATATCACTAAATCAAAAATGTAACATATTATTCAAAAATACACTTCCTTATAAAAATAAACTTTTATTCCAAAATTTCAATTAATCCAAAAATATAACTCATAACTCAAGAATACTCTTTCTTGTAAAATAATGTTTATTCCATAAATCCATCAATTCCATAAAAATAACTCATAAAAATGCATCTTATGACATGTAAATCCAAAATAATGTTTAGGAGCATTACCAAAAATTACTACCTTACCTTATAAACTTGGTACCTTTCTTTAAAAGCTTTTAGATCACATTGTTAACATCTAAGAGATAGAGTTGAAGAGGTAGACTTTAGTATCTTAGAGAGAACCTAGTTACATCTAGATCTATAGGAAACCAGATTTACACTATGAATCCAAGATCTACAATGAGTAATATTTTTAGATCTCATTTTACCTCTTTCTTAGAAAACATTATTGATCTACCATATTACCTAGAATTTGAATCTAGTTTTGAAGATTCAATCCATGAAAAGATTCTTCTCTCTAGAATTGTCAATTCTAAGCAGGGTAATTTAATATTTTCCTCCTTTTATATATGAAATTTTTCTTACTATGCACTCATTTGGCTCTTTATTTCATTCAGCAACTATTTATCGATTTTCTTGAATTTGTCACATATATTACTTTAATATTATTTTTCTCTAATTTATCAATTTTTGAAATTTGATTTCATGCATTATATGTGACTCAAGATTTTGACCAAGTTTGGCCACATTTTGATCACTTGTAATGACATTTATCCTTTCATTCCACATTCTTTTGATTTTTCAAGTTTAGAACTAGGATTTCATGTTATTTTTTGCATTTTTTACCCTAAAGATGATGCCAAATGTCAATGTACTAGAAGGCTAGGTTGTTCAACATCATGGCATGGATTGCAAGAATCCTTTCCTAGCACATCATAACCTAGTTAGGAGGTCATGAAGAAGGTCATGACAAATGAATGATATCATTTTTAGATATGTTATGAAAAATAAGAAACTTTTTTTTAAATAAACCATGTCCTCTAACTAATGAAAATTTGTGAAAAAGATCAAAAACATTTTTTTAAAAACTCCCATAACTCTTGAAATCTATGAAATAATAACTAATAACATTGTAGTTATTATAGGAACCTAGAATAAAAATAAGTGAATTAGATTTTCTATTTGACAATATTTTGATATTTTATTAGAATAGATATAATCTCATAATTTCATTTTGGCTCAATAGGACACTTTGGATTTGTTATTTTGACAACCTTCCTTGGTTTGTTACCCTAAAACCTTTCATTTTGGCTATGTGCATCTTTAGGAAAATTAATTAAAATATCATTCACTTGATAAGATATGATTGTCAAACTTGTCTTTCTTAGACTATGTATTAGGTTAATCTTCTCATCACCCAGGGAATTGATTTGCTTGATTGAATTTGAAAGTTTCTTATTAGGACTCGTAATTGATTTGGACAACCTTTTGTACTACTTTCAATGATTATTACATGAAGTATATCACAATGGTGAGGTAGTACTTATAAAATGAAGCATATTACAATAAGTACATTTCATTCACTTGTTCTTTTATTGGATTTCGTAGGTGGTGGTGGAGTTGTATTTAATATTTAATAATTTTTCTATTTTACTATTATTATCATTATTTTATTCTTATTTATATCTTGTTTTTACTTCTTTGACTAACTTCTATTTGTAGCTACCCATGTGTATGACTTTCCAAATTTCTAATGCCTTCAACCAAGGCCATAAGCAAGTATTACTAGTTTGTTTACCCTACTTAATCTTAGAAATGATGCTCTTGGTTTTATATGACCTTTTAGTTGACAATATTAGTTTAGAATTGGAATGATTGAGAAGAGATAGCTGATGAAAAAATTCATGATTTAGGTTCTTGTTTGACATTGTTTTTCTAGTTTAAGTCTATGTTGTAATGTTTACATGGATTGTGGTATTGGGATGTTGTTTTGGTATTATACTTTTTCTATCTTTGGTGCAAGCCAACTTTTATTTTTATTATGTTATGTTATATATCTTATTATACAGTTATATTTTATAGTTATGCAATGTTAGAGCCCAAAGCCATTTCAATGCAAATATATTTTACTATCTATTATCACTTTCATATTTGTAATCAAGTTATTTTTGAGCATCTCAAATATATTTTTTATAGTATAATTGTTAATTATTGGCTTCGATAATAGAAATTCATGATGTTTTTATTTAGTATAAAAATTAACTTTGGAGCACATGGAAGTATTATTACTATCTTAATAATATCTTTTCATGTTTCTTTTCTTATTTGAATCTATCTATTATATGGATGCATGTTGCTTTTCCTTTTATATTTTCATAGCATCTATTTGATTTTTTATGCATCATTTTAACATATTCTGCATTTTGTAGAATTATATAAGTAATGCATTACAAGCCTAAGTTTGGTTAGTGAGGTGTTATAACTAAGAAACCTTCTCCAAGATAAATATCTAAAAGAATGCATGACCCACATGTAAGAAGGGTTAGAACACCCTCACCATAGAGCAAACCACCTTAATGCCTCCTAGAAGAAGCTAGAGGATGGGGTTCATTATGCAAGATACACTATTAGATTGAGTAGCAAACATAATTAACTTAATTATTAATCAAGTCCATTAATATTACTATTAATACATATATTACCACATTAACTTTATTATATTAGCTTTATCATTATTACATTAATCATCATATTTAGTAGGAATTGCATACCTTAATGTGCCATGATTACCATATCAACATGGAATAATAATAAGATCAATACCAACTTCAATAGCCATCATGCATGTTCAGAACCACTATTAGATTATAAAGCATCACGAATGTCTAGAGCAATTGTTGAAATATATTATGGTGAGCATTAATCCTATAGTTATCCTATGTCTTATCTCCTGACTTATCACATAAGATTTTCTAGTGCATGTTGCACATCACTAGGTTGACAAAGTTCTCTAAATCAATTTTGTCATGATCAAGATCTACTAACTTTTTAGATTAGTTACCGTTTTAATAATCAGTATTAATTCATTAATCATAAAGATTACATTTCCTATTTTTTCAACATTAGAAACATGTCCATACATGGTAATAGTGTTAACTAGCCACTATCGTCAAAGGATGTTGTTAATGTTAGTTGTTGAACTTGAGATGCTACTACCAAAAATGCACCAAAATTCATCACAACCCCTATATCTATTGCTACCTAGATCTTGAAATATCTAGAAGTTGTTGCCACTATTATCATTAGAAGGTCATGATGCAAGTAAGAGAGGAAGTTAAAACAAAAAAATGAAAAATGGTAAAAATGGTGAACTAAAGAAATTAAGAAAACTAGGCTTAGATCAATAACACATGAAACAAGATTATATTAATAATGTAAACCATAATAAAGAGCAAAATAGATATACAAAGGTAAGTAACTTATTAGAATCGATGGAATTAAGAACATTTTCCCTTACTGAAGAGATCAGCTAGGATCTAAGTTTCACCAAGTAGGAATAGGTTTAGATTTAGAAATCTCCAAGAGATCTTTCAAGCATAGCAATGAGCAAGAGAATGGAAAATGGTATAATGCACAACTAAAAATAAGAGAGCTAGCTTTGTCAAGTATTTATAGCCACAAAGGATAGGAATTGAATAATTCCAAAAATAAATAATTACTAATTTATTTTTCTAAAAAATGAAATAACATTTATCCATCAAAAAGATTCAATTATATATCAATGGGTCAAGTTACCAAGAACATACTAGAATAAGCCCGCATTTCCAATAATAAGTTCTAATATAAAATAAAAGAATATCTAGAATAAACTCCAAATGTTTATTTAGCATGTATTATTAACCATATTCTTACATCATTTCAAAATCATTAGAATAGTTGAGAATATGAAAATATAAGTAAACATAAATAAAACTCCAGTAATGCATTATCAAAGGCATTATCAAATACCAAGAAATAGTAATCAAGAAAAGAAATATACAACAATAATTTTTTTAAATATGTAATAAGAACAAATTCCAAGATCCAAACCATATGATCCATAACACATAATAAACCATGTATACTTACCAAGAGGTCTAAAAGTCAAACCTTGCTAGTACATAAAGGGTTGATTCAAGATACATTATACACAAGCTTGTAAGAAAATATACTATGAGATACCAATTAGACATATAAATAAGAAGTTAATATTAAAACCTCAACATTCATAATTTTAGAAATAATCATAAAAACTATGTTTAAATACACTAGTATAATATACTACCAAGATGCAACATAATATAAACCATATTATGTTAAGATATATCCTTATGCTAATTTACCTTAGCATAGAAAATAATTAATAAACATAAGATCCTAGGTTCAAAAAAATGACATCTTACATTTCTATATATCTCTTTGGTAGGTTACTATAGAGAATACACAAATAACCAACATAGATATCATTGAAGAGGTTGCAAAACATATTAAGATTGTCAAAGACACATTGTAGATAACTTAAGATAGATTCTTCAAGTATGGCAACCAAAAAAATAGGAAAATTTTGAAGTTCAACAATGGTATTCAAATGTTTTCCAAAGTTTTACCTTTTAATGCAATTATGAAATTCGGCAAAAGAGAAAAGTTAGCTTCTAGTTGTATTGGGTCCTTCACAATTTTGAGAAAAGTTAGAGAAGTTGCTTATTAATTTGACCTTTTATACTAGTTGTATTCAAATCATGATATGTCTTACCTTTTCATGTTGATAAAATTATTTTCCAAATCCAAGTCATAAGATAGATTAGAAGAATGTACAACTTCACCTTGATTTCAAATTTCTAGGATTTTTTATTAAGATTGTAAATAGAATGGAGAGAAGTTTAAGAAGAAAGGTTATTTTTCTAGTGAAGACATTAATATAATTGGAATTTAATTAGATATTAAAGATGTATTTAATTCAGCCTTGAATATGAAAAATTTTAATTTTTTGAGTGACCACAAGTAGATCATGACCTAACCATGAGTCGTAATGTACTTTCTTATGATACCATGAATCATGAAACTATAGCATAAGTAGTGGTAAAGATACCATGAGCTAATCATGATTTATGATAATTTAAAAATAGACTAATAAAAATCATTGAGGATACCATGAGTAGATCATAAAAGTATCTTAATTTGTGGTCTTTAGAAACATAGAATTCTTAGGATTCTAGAGTATCTCTTACCATAGCATGATTTGGGAAAGGGTCATAGTAAATTTTCATTATCTTCAATGTTAATCATAAGTCAACCATGAGTTGTGTATGACTCCAAAACTAGATCATGAGTCATAGTTGACACAACAACTAGATCATAAGTCTTGGTCTATAACATCCTTGCTCTAGATACTTCTTATCCCTTGTTATGCTTGTCATTTAAATTCTTGATGTCTTCTTTGCCAACCTATGTCTATGCTTATTATCCATTTTTTCTTATATTGACTATTGATGAGAGGCGAGGTACCCCTACACTCAACCATACGAATACAAGTGTGTATGTGCGATCTGGTCAAACTCCATGGATGGACTAGTTGTGGTACCTAGACAATTATACATTGATCGCAGTTAATTGTCTTTCCACTTGGACTAGTAATTACTTTGTCACATATGGTTAGTCCAGAGTGAGGTGTATGATGTGATCCCTACTACTATGCTACTCCTAAGAATAATAAGAGATAACTTAATAAAGCTAATGGGCAATAGGAAATAAGATCTAAGCTAGCATAAGGGCAATGAGCATCTGTCCCTAATCATCCGTATGCATCTTGGACTTCATATACTACTTCTGGGATTACCAAGCGTACATCACTCAAAACACTACTCGATACAGTACTAGGTTACCACATAGTTGCACTTAAATGTTCATGATTAAGGCATACTCATTCTACATTAACAAGAATAGTAAATGACGATAAAAGAAATATTAACTAGGAAAATAGCAATAAATAATCAATAATTAAAATAATTAAAAGCTAAGTGAATGCTGTAATGATGAAGTAATCTCGATATTTATTACCAATCATGTGTGTGTCTAGGTACGTCACACTCAAACAAATGTTCTGTACAATTACAAGCATCACACTATAGGCATGCACTTGGAAAGAACACTAAAACTGACTATAAGAACTGAAAAATAAAAACTAACTGAAAGACTAAGAAAAGCTCTTTCACCATGCACTTGAGTGCTATATTTATAGACTAACACAGGAATCACAATATCATGTATACGATATCATATCCAGGCTGCGATATCGCATACCCGATATCGGGGCCTGTCAAACCGCGATTCATCATACCCCCACGATTGAATAAAAACTTGTCCTTGACTTAAAAAAAATGAGGAACAAGTTCATTCAATTACAAATAGTGAATAGGTATGGGATTATTGAATGACCATGAATTGTTTCATACCATAGTGTGGAACTAGACAAAACAAAATCTGGACACCAACACAATAATACAAAACTTGTGAAACTCATGTGGTTCCTAGTGGTGGTGGCTCCTCCATGGGCACATTTCCTTTGTCCTATGCTCTAGGCTTCTGAAATGGGTACCTTTGAAGAAGAACTTGAAGTTTTTCCTCTTCTATCTGAGGATCATGAGCCATCCATGCTTATGCTCCAATGTTTGATGGAGTTAGCACTTCCCATGGACATGGTAGTTGTGGGAACATTTGATTGGCTTTAACATACCATGCCACAAATAGTTGTCATTCCTCCTCATAGGCTCTGGCTTTGTGTTTGAGTTCTTGATAATCCATAAGCTGTCGAGCCAAATTTGTTACCACATCTTTTGCACCTTGGTAGCTAGCCTTTACTACCTATAATTCAAATTTTTCCACCTCTAATCTTTGCAATGTCTTCTTATGTTTTGCAATCTTTGTCTCATATTTAGCATAGGTGGCAACTACCTACTTCTTGAGCTTAGTTCTCAAGCACCCTACTATTAACATGGCCAAGTTGGTGTATCATAAATTTTCCAACTCCATGTATTCTTTGGGATCTTGGATCTACAAGTCCTAGCTTTTCAATTCTACTTGGTGGGTGAAGGCATAAGTACCTAGTATGGCTCACCAGTCAATGTGTTAAGCAATGAAAGAATTAATGTGGGCCTTAGCCATACGAATCTCTTTTTCAATGATTTCCTTGTACATGCCAGCTAGTTGTGGAAGTGCTCTAATTTTTCATGCTTCTTAGCCTCATTTTGTTGTGCACTTGTTTCAATGGATGTCTTCTATCAAATGGCATGGACCTCCTCCATGGAAAGGGTTCTATTCTTCCTAGCCAAGTGATTCATGTCTTGGTTGATCCAAACTAGTTGTTCTCGCATTTGTTGGAAACTTTCCTTGAAAACGTTCTTCTATTTCTCAACTTTTTTCAACTAAATATTTTTAGTATTAAGTAATTTATTTTCCTCTTGTAAGGACTTGAGAGCTTTAACATGTGCATATGTCTAAGCCTATGCTTTTGAAGCATACCAATCAACCTTCTATTTTTCCATTGCCACCCTTTTATTTTCTTCCAACAAGTTATTTAGTTACTCAATTCTAAAAATGTCTAATTGGCCAACTACAATAAACTGGAAAGGATCCCGTTATTCAGCTTGTAGGGTGACGATATTTTCTTACAATCTTTCCAACTCTCCTTTCGTGTGCTTGGCCCTAACTTTAGCCATGACCACTTTTCCTTTGGTGGAAATGAGATCTGATTATGCTACTGTGACATCTTGGTGAACGTTAGACAAGGATGTCATAACTTGTCCTATTTGTAGCAAGCAATCCAAAGCATCTTCATGTTACACAGAAGTCATTGAGGGATTGGCCGAATCTTGAGCATCATTTGCTCTTGTGAAATCTGCTTATGACACAATAGGAATGTTAAATAATTCTTTAATGTGGTCTGCAATCACCTCTACTACACCTACCGCATCCTAGTGCTACATGACCACCACTGTGGCTCCTTCACCAGCCTCCAACCTGACCTAAAAAGATGTGGCATTCCCAGAGATTTACTGAGACCATTGGGACTCTCCTCCTAAAATTAATGAAATATGTCCACTTGTAGGATGAGCTAAAATAATGGTCTATATAACATCATCAATGACCCTGAATAAGTTTTTGGCATCATGGCTTTCCCAATTGATCATCTTGGCGATTGTTCAAAGATGACTGAGAGACGGTCGATAGTCTTGTTGCAGCAATGGCGATTACTCGACTTGCTAGCTTATAGGTTGTGTGCTGGGCCCCACTTCCTATTCTTGGTTGGGTCTTGCTATTTGAGGCATAGTGGGCCCAACTGTTTGCTCTTCCTCTTGTTCTAACTGCTTGCTAACGTCTTTCTTAGGCACCGACAATTTGAGCAATTCAACATATGAAGCATTTTGAGCTTTTCTAGAGACATCATTTGTTTAGCCCAAGATCCCAGAATGTCTACACAACTTCCTAATAAGACAAGGAAAAGGCAAAGTAATCTTTCCTATCTTTCTTTCTTCAAATCTCCCTAATATCTTCGTCAGATATAAATGGGGTAGATTTGCATTAAATTTTTCCATCAAAATCACACTACCCCACACTGCATAAGTAGATAATCTATTTAAACCTTTGGTGGGGAAAAGGTGATACGTGTCGATCTTAAAGTAGATCCTCTCTTCCAGGGTCAATTCTCCATAAACTTTATTCTCCTTGACATAGGCTCATTTCAACCATAATTTCCTTGCATCTGCGTCTAAGTGAGTGAACAAATGAGCAACTTTTGATCCCTTGTTTGGAAGATTTAGGACCTCTACAATGGCCTTTGCAGAAAAATCAATGGAGACACCACCTACATTGGCAACAGTGCCTTCCTCCTTGCCATGCCAAAATTGATATGTTTCACCCAAATACCAATCACCACTCTCTAAGAGGATGGGCCATAGTGGGGATGTCTTTAGTTGAGTCTTCACTAGTTCAGGGGCAAACTCAATGGAAGGCCAAAAATCGAGCTCCACTATCATAGTTGCAAAGGTGGGCTTCTCCCAAAAGGCTTAGAGACATTCAAGGGATAGTGTAAGATGTTGCCCTAGCTTGGAGGCTCCAACTTTGCCACCTTCTGCATGGCCAAATTGCACTATCATAGGGGTTTCTTAATAAATGTCGAATGAGTGGGCCTCCTTCTCTACATGTTCTACTCGAGGTTTTTAGCCTCTCCCTCCTCTTGAGCATTTAGTTGCACCTTGAGAAGGTCCTTCTTACTATCCTTTTTTAGGGGCCATTTGTAATCACACAAAGATCGATTGTTAGTAAGGTTATTTAAAGAAATTCAATTATTGCATACCTTACTCATTGCCTTTAATAAAGGTTTAATCCTTTGCTTAGTGTGATTCTAGAGTTAGAAATTTTTCAAGGAAGTTTCCCTAAAAGTTTAATGTCAAACCTAATCTATTTAGGTGACTCATATAATAATTTAGATGACTTGGGTAAAGGAAGAAAATTAGTTTGACATGAAGTTTTAATGGTACTTACCCCTATGGTATCTTTCGGGCAATAGCTAATTTCAAAAAAATTATGCAGAAGTTCTACAGTACCTCTCCCCCACAACTAAGTTAAACACTCCAAGTTTAATTAGGTTCAATCAAAAAAGAAATCAAATTGTTTAAGAGCGAAATATTGAAAGTTGAATTTAGACTCGCAAAGCTATGAAAATCGTGGAAGAAAATTTGAACAACTCCCCCACATCAACTATTGAAAATGACTTCTGTAGTACATGGGGGTCCCATATATATAGTTTTTATAGATGTAATATCGCGTATGCAATAGCGTGTGCCCGATATCTCTTTAGACCCAATACTAAGTACTAGATATCGTGTCCCAACCAAGATAGGGTGCTTAGTAGAATTGATGATTTTCAAGTTTTAGGTCCAAAATTGAAGGATTTAAAGTAGATTCAAAAGGTCTAGGGTAAGGGTAAGTGGAAATTGAGACACTAAAAGTGTAATGGAGTGGAATCATACAATGAAGTTATTTGAAAAGGATGAGGAGAAAGGACATTTAATGGTTCTAAGGAACGTTTGATTAAAATTATGACAAAGGAAAGAATAGATTTGTCAATGGAGTACTTGGAGGGTATAAAATGATGTGGTAGTATGCAACAAGTACAAATTACAAAAGTCACATAAGTGGATCCTCCCCAAAGCAAGTTTCAACCTATAATGCCCTTACATAACCACACCTTGAAATGTCCGTAGGCACTAGAAGGGTTAAATGCAACCTGCACCTATCCAACAAAACACACACATGTTAAGTACCACTGTTATGATGTACTAATTCTAGGCCACACAAGACATAGGTTAGAAGTATCTAGACCATGAGATGAGACAAATTGCTGAAAGGATTGCAAAGATTGGGATGTGAGGTAACTTACCCTAGGCACAATGAATCCTAAGTGTTGTGCATGATTAAAATACCATTAGCCTTTCACTCCAAGATCAAAACCAAGTCCATACCTCTGATTAGTGACATTGCATTGTTCATCCCAATGATAGACAACCATAAGAGCATCATGACAGCAAGGTGTATGATCACTTAGCATTTTGCACAAGGGAGGAGTGATTTGAATTTTTTTGTGGCATGTTTTTTTATGCTTTTCTTTTCTGCTTCATTTCTTTTCTTTTCTTCTTTCTTTCTTCTTCTTCTTCTTTTCTTTTTTTTTTCTTCTAGTCATTTTTGCACTTGGTCTTTCCCAAAGCTAATCTTAAGAAGCTGCCAACCTTCAAGCATGGGTGCATTTCTTTCCAGTGGGACCCCCCAAAACAACATTGAGTTCTTTTCTTGGGTGCCTTTATTACCACTCTTAATCCCATTGTTCATTAGATCTACAAGGATCTTAGTATAACCAAGCTGCATGATAACACATACAGATGTTACCAAAGAGAATCCACAAGTCCCCTTGATATCACACCCTTGCCATTCCCTCTTAGTTCATCACTTTTCATGCTTGGCATAATGAGTACAAAGTTACATTAAGTTTTGATGATAACAAGAATATCATCATACCCAGAGCAAGAACCTCTTATCAATAGAATGGGTGGGTGGATGTTGTGGGCTTACTGTCCAAATAATTAGTCACTTATGACTCGATAACATAGAACAACACCTCAACCAACTAGTTACATGAGTATTTTATTCACAAATGAGATTATCCACAAAAGATAAAATGATAGATTGTAAAACAAGAAAATTAAAAAATTAAAAATTAAAAAATTAAAAAAAATTGTAAAACCAAAGAAAATAAAAAACATTTACTAATTCTACTTGTTAGAATGGGGGTATTCACCATGACTAAACCTTTGATCATGGCTAGGATTAATAAATGGAAAGTTAGGATCCATGCATGTTGGAAATATTAGGGTCTAATTATATCCAAACCACTAGGTGTCTTTTCGTGTAGTGGTAGGAATGTACCCAAATTGGGGTTTTCACACAATGTTAAAGTAGGCATAGTGGGGAAAATTATAAGATGTGACCATGTGATAAGAAGCTAACCCACTATGGCACCCATGACCATAAGATGATATGCAAGGATCGATATGTCTCCTCACGTTGTTATATTCATTGTGCCACATGGTTGTTAGAGTATTAATTGGTGGCTTGAATAAGGTAATAAGAGGTGTTAAGTTTGAAGAGGAAGGTGCATCACTGTGTTGGGCTTCTGCTAAGTTGAAGGATGTAGTGGTTTCAGAATCATGTTGTCTCTTTCTACAGCCATGCCTAAAGAAAGGATGCTTTTGACGTTGTGGAGGACTCTCACTACTATTAATAGTAGTAGCACAAGTAATGTTCGTTGATTGGTATTGTGGTAAAAAACCCTTTGATACAACTGGTGGCGATGTAGAAGGAGGTGAAGGAGGAGAATATTGAGGGTAAGAATGAGCGTAAGGAACATGAGGTGGTGTTCCCGTAGGAGAGGACATGGGTTGATGATACTTAGGAGAGTGATAATGATAAGGTGAAGTAGAGGATGTTGATCCAGTTGGAGAAATAGGGTGTTGAATGTCATAAGCACTTGGCTTCAGGGTGATAGGAAAGCTGTGGCCATTTTGGCAATGGCCTCCCCCACAACTAGGGGTTTTGCCATTGTGGTTGAACACAATACTTCTATATGAAATCTGGATGTAGCACTCTTTCCCAATGCTCATGTATATGTGACAAGATTAGGCATTGGCCTTTGGAGTGATTGTATAGGCAAACATTGCATTGATACTTATGATTGGCGATTACGCCTCTATCCTCATTTTCTTCAGTCCTTTTTCCTGATTCTTGAATGGTGTTCTATCCTATTTCTAGGTTTGGTATCCTCTATTTGTTTTGGTCATCAAAGTTATCTTGCATGGGTCTCCCTCTAATAATTTCTACATTTTCTTCACATTTTTCATGTACCCACTCCATCATCTTGTTGATCTTTGCCTTGATTTCATCTAGTGATTTTACTATTGGCAAAGGTGGGGATGGTTTCATCCCCTCGAGGTGAGTTGATTTTTCCTCTTCATAATTATGGACCTTTGATATTTCAAGAGTTTGGTCCTATTGAGATTTTTTAACATTCTCTCATTTAGCTATTTCTTCTTCTTCTTTTACGACATGCTTAACAAGCTCTTGGAATTGATGGGTTTGTAGTTCATATAGTTGACTTGGGGCATAAATCCCTAGGGTCTTCCTTGTTTCACTACAAAGCCCATCCATGACATGATACATTAGCCTTTCCTCGAAAAACCCATGGCCTAGGAATTTTTTTAACAAAGAGTAATATCTTTCTAAGGCCATGTCCAAGGGTTCATGTTGCCCTTGTTTCCACTCTTGGATTTGTCTCCTCAATGCTGACACTCTTGCATAGGTTTGATATCTTTCATTGAAGAGGTTTATCATTGTAGGCCAACAATGAATTAAATTCAATTTTAAAAACCTATACCACACTTTAGCTTGGCCAACGAGTATCACAGGGAAGTGCTTAATCCTTTTCCACCCATTCTCAATGTTGTTTCATAAACAGACATGATAGAAGGCTTGTAAATGATGTCGCAAATTTGAATCATAGCCTCCTAGGAACTTAGGAAAGTTGTTTAAATTAGTCCTAGGTATATGCCTTTCCTTGCAATGCCTGTGGGATATCTGAATGACCTCTATTATATGCATTAGGCTCTTAGTGGCCATCAGGGGTTCATTGTTGCTAAATAGGTTGTGATTTCATGAGTTGGGACAATGTTACCAATGTTAACATTGTCATTCTTGATTTTGCCTGTGGGTTCGATTTTTATTTCTATGTCGACCCCTTAAGGAATGGTCATCCATGTCACAACCCAACATTGAAAGAGCAGAGGAAGAGATAGAATTGGAAGACTCATCATGACTTTTGTAAGTCTCCCAATCATCCCCTAATGTACTCTTATTACCCATTGAGAATGTCCTAGGCCTTATAGGCCCCCTCATTCTAGGGTATTTCCCATCTTCACTAAAGATGTCTGAGTTGGATGACATGAGTATTGTTGGGGTGTCTATGAACATATGAAACTCCTACATAAGATTGAGTAATCCAAATCCAAATGTCTTCTTCATCATAGATTTTGTTGGTTCTCCAATGAATTGCCTCACTAGATGTTACATTATTGCTATCTTGTGAAAGAGACATTGTCGTGATTTGTGTGTGACTTAATTGAATTTAATTTCTTTGTCTAAAAGATATATCATTAATACCCTGTTACAGTGACCTTGTATGATATAACTAACCTAAATAACTAGCACCATCCTCGGCAACAGCGCCAATGATGACTAGCGAGGTACCCCTATGCTCAACCATATGAATACGAGTGTGTACGTGTGATCCGGTAGAACTCCACAGATGGACTAGTTGTGGCACCTAAATAGTTATATGGTGATCGTAGTTTGTTGTCTTCCAACTTGGACTAGTAATTGCTTTGTCACGTATGGTTTAGTCCAAAGTGAGGTGTATGATGTGGTTTCTACTACTATGCTACTCCTAAGGACAATAAGAGATAACTTATTAGGCTAATGGGCAATAGGAAATAAGATCTAAGCTAGCCTAAGGATGATGAGCATCCATCCCTAATCATCCATACACATCTTAGACTTCATGTACTACTTCTAGGATTACCAAGTGCACATCACTTGAAACACTACTCGATACATTACTAGGTTACCACATAGTTTCACTTAAATGTTTGTGATTAAGGCGTATTCATTTTGCATTAATAACAAGAATAGTAAATGACTATAAAAGAAATATTAACTAGGAAAACAACAATAAATAATCAACAATTAAAAGCTAAGTGAATGCTACAATGATGGGATAATCTCAATCTTTATTGCTGATCATGTGTGTGTCCAAGTACGTCACACACAAACAAATGTTCCGTACAATTATAAGCATCACACTATGGGCATGCACTTGGAAAGAACACTAAAACTGACTATAAGAACTAAAAACTAAAAATTGATTGAAAGACTGAAAAAAGCTCTTTCATGATTGACCTAAGTGCTATATTTATAGGGTAACACAAGAATCATAATATCGTGTATACAATATCGTATCCAGGCTATGATATCATGTACCTGATATCAGGGCCTGGCAAACCGTGATTCATCAACTATGCTTAATGAGCTATGTGCTTAGCTATGTTCTCTTAATAACTTATTACTATTGATTTATTCTAAATGTATTTTAGCCCTTAGTTTTTTTAAAAAAATTATTAATCTTAATATTATTGTCTTATAGAAGTATTTCATAATTTTTATACTTTAGTAAATTTTAAAATTTTTGATATTTTTTATTATCTTTTAATTTAGTACATGTGCACTAATCCTTTATTTTTAAGTTTTGAGTTAGCAAATATTAGACATTAGATGGGTCATTGGCATATGGGGTACTACCTTGGTTTGATATGATCTATTTGATTAATTTATATTTTATGATAAATTTTATTTTGGATATTAATTTGTTACTATCATATGTTTTTAGAAAGTCTCAAGTTAACTTTTTGTTATCTATGCTTTTGATCATTAGACTTCATTATTAATTGGACTTAATCATAGATATTAACATGGGATTAATATTTATTATTAATTTTCTCTTAAGAGATGCCTTAAAGGTCAACACAAGCTATAATCCATGTGAGTGAAAAGGATTTAAAATATTTTAGAATCAAGATTTTAATTTTAATTTAGTTTTACATATGATAGCTCCATTACGTAGCATTTCCAAACCATGATGATAGCTTCCCCAAAAACTATGGGTTTTTCCACTGCGATTGATAGTAGTTTTGAGGTTGATAAGAAGTCCCACTAAGATAGTATGGTTAGTTGTAGGACTCTCTATGATTATCTTGTGAGAAAGGTAATTTCCTAGGCATTTACTTTTATACAAACTTCGGATTCAATGCAAAGGTCTAATACTCATGTAGATGTAACATGATTGGATAATAGCCCTTTAGATGGTCATATAGGCAAATGTCACATCCATCATCTTCTTCGATGGTTGAGTCTATAGCCTCTTCTTCTATAGTCATT
Source organism: Gnetum montanum (assembly GCA_015680685.1). Classification (NCBI taxonomy): domain Eukaryota; kingdom Viridiplantae; phylum Streptophyta; class Gnetopsida; order Gnetales; family Gnetaceae; genus Gnetum; species Gnetum montanum. The sequence goes on along the minus strand of MNCI01016050.1, from coordinate 733,797 downwards.
TTCCTTTTTTTTCAATTAGTGTTCTTACCTATCTCTTAGTCCCTTTTCCCCCTTTTGCTGTAATCACTTAATTTGTTTTGCATTACTCTCTCCTCTATAGTTTCTATGCAAGTTGTAAATTTCTCATCTATTTATTCTAACATCTTATCTAACCTTGCCTCAAGCTCATTAATAGAATTTTTTATTGATAAGGTTTGTTGTGAAATCACCTCATTAAGAGCTTCCTCTTTTTTCTCATCATAGATATGGACCTTCTTTTGAAGAGCTGGGTCCCAATGATATTTCTCAACATTCTCTTGTTTACATAGCTCTCCTTCTTATTTTGCCACATGCTCAATTGGCTTTTAGATCTTATGGGTTCCTAGTTCATATAATTAACCTTTATCATACATCCCAAGGATCTCTCTCATTTGACTATGAAGCCCATCTATGATGTGGAAAAGTTTTCCTTCTTGAGAGAAATCATGACTTGGATATTTATTTAGTAGAGAATAGTATCTATCTAGGGCCATATCCAAGGGTTCATGTTGTTCTTTTTTCCATCCTTGGATTTGTTTCCTTAGGTTGTACACCCTCACATAGGTTTGGTATTTCTCATTGAAGAGTTCCAGCATTGTGGACCACTGATGGATTAAATTTAATTTCAACAATCTATACCACACTTTGACTTTGTCTATTAGTGTTCCAAGAAAGAGCTTAAGCTTTTACCACCCACTTTCAATGTTTTGTAAGATGTAGGCATTATGGAAGGCTTGCAAATGATGTTGTGGATCAGAATCATAGCCTCTAGCAAATTTAGGAATGTTATTCATATCAAGCCTTTTGATGAAACTTTCCTTCCAATGCTTGTGAGGTAATTTAACTACCTCTATGATCTATGTCATGCTCTTAGTGGTCAATAAGGGTTCACCGTCATCAGACATGTTGTGGAGAAAATTTCTATTTCTATTTGTCTGATTGTGATGATTTTGTCTATGCTCATTTTGATGTCTTTGATTTTTCCCCCTTAGTTTTAATTTCTATTTTTATTTTGACCCCATAGTGGAGCTCTATCTCTATACCTACATTCATCTTTATCAAAACTAGATGTTTAAGAGGAAGACGACGATGAGGAATTCAGAGTGTTACAATGGCTTCTATAGTGTTTCCCATGGTTCATTGATTTATCTTTTTCAAGTTTTGAGAAGGTACTATGCCCTAAGGCCTCCCTTAGTCTAGGACTTACTTCATCTCCTCTAGGATTTTCTGCCTTAGGTGAATGTAGTCCTTGAGTGTAGTTAGGGTGGTTACAAACATATCAAACCCTCACATAAGGTTGTTCACTCCAATTTTCTTCAATATATATCTTATTAGTTCTTCAATGAATGTTCTTTCCATACGATGCATTATCACTTCATTGTGAAAGAGATATTTTTGTTAGTTAATGATGTGTGTGACTTAATATTTTTTGAAAGATAAATCATTAATGCATTTACAATGATTGTGTATGATCTAACTAATCTAGATAACTAGCACCATCCCTGGCAACAACACCAATCATGAGCAGCAAGTTACCCCCTATGCCAAATTGTACAAATCACAAGCATTCACGCACAATCTAATCAAATTCCATCGAGGGGACTAGTTGTGCATCTATATCATTAAGCATTTATCATAGTTTGTTATCTTCCCACTTGGACTAGTGGTAGCTTTGTCACATATGGTTTAGTCTAGAGTGAGGCATATGATTTTTTATGTTGTTTTGGCCTCATGCTACTCCTAATGATAATAGATAAATCAATTACTTAATCTAGTTAACAACATAAAGATAAAGTCTAAACTAGCCTATGGGCAATGAGTGTTCATTCCCAACTTACCAAACATGTCCTAAACCCATGTATCCACTGCTAGGATTACCAAGTGCTATGCTACTAGGCAAACCAAGTAATAACATAGATAGGATTACCAAGCAAATATGTGTTTATGCTCAAAACTAGTTGCGCTCATTCTGCCAATTTATTAATATGCATGGAAACATAAATAATAACTAAGCATATGAAATTTAAATTGCATGGAAAGTAAATTTGATCTAAGTCAAAGTGTTGAAATGAATAAGAATCAATCTCAATCTTATTGTCATTCATCAAATGTGTCCAAGTACATTGCCACTTGAATAAGACATCATACAACTGACTCAGATCCACACTACAAGCACTCACTAACTATTCTCTAAGACTATGGAATAAAACTACAAGAGTTTGACTACTCTACTAACCAAAAAATATCATAAAAATGGCAAGTGAGCATGTATTTATAGACTTTATTATGGGGCTACATCAACAGGGCCTCATAAATGCGACAAATGCTACATCAATGCTACCTTGTTAATAGGGCAACATCACATAGATGGAGCCTCATCGATGGGGGCCCATTGATAAGGCCACATTGACAAGGGGCCATCAATGCAATACTTTGACACTTCATCATTATTCAAACAGATGTGATAGCATTCATCGAGGCATCTATCTAGAGACATCTACGTTGAGGCATTTTCCTTGGCATGGCAACATCAACACAACCAACCATGCTTCATCATACACTGAAACCTCTTATTTGGCTATGTGTATCTTTTGAAAAAATGTATCATAATACCATCCCCTTTGAAAATATCATTTTTAGAGTCATTCACCATTTAACTATGTTATAGATTTGTCTCTACATGACTAATGGTATTTCTTTGTTTTTCCTACTTAGAATTTAAATATTTAGACCCATAATTTATTTGGTTTCAATGATCATAAAATGAGTCATAATATGGTAGTAAGTTAGAGTCTCACAACATGAAGCATATTAAGATATGTGTCATCTATATGTAGCAACCATAACATAAAACATATCATGATGGTAAGGTAGTACTTCTACCATGAAGCATATCATGATAAGTACATTTTGTTCATTTTTTTATTTGATGGATTTGGTTAGTAGTGGTGGAGTTGGTAATTATTGTTTAATATTTAATTAGTTTGCTATTTTCATTAGTTGATCGTATTTGTATTTATTTTATACTTCTTTGGCTGAGTTCCATATAGATCTACCCATGTGTATGAATATCTAGCTACTTGATGCCTCTAAAGATATCCAAAATGGAGTATTTTTGTTAATTTTTTTATCCTACTTAGTTTTACAACTAATTCCATTAGTTTAAGTATGTTTAGAAGATTATGTTAGCTTAGATGAGGAGAAAGTAGAACATACTACTAATGATTAATTAATGCTTTAAAATGTTGAATTAATATTTGGATCTCAGTTTCAATTTAATTTTATGCTACCATGGTTAGCTGGATTATTGTATTAGGATGTTGTATTGGCATTGAAATTTAACTATTTCTAGTGCAAGCCAATTATTATTCATACTTTGTTATGTTTTGTTTCTTATCATGAAATTTTATCGATCAATTATAAAATGTTAGTTTCGAATGTGTTTAAGTTGCAAATGTATTTTCTTACTTTTTTTTAGTTTTATACTTGTAATTTAATTATTATTGAGAATTTATGTTATTTCTTACTATTTCTATAATTTTTATTTTCTCTTGGATAATAGGGATTTGAATTGTTTTTCCATAGCGTACAGCTTAGATTTGAAACATATGGGACTATTGTTACTATCTTATCAACATTTTATACTTTGTTGTGTGTTTTTCTTTCCCAAATCTATATATATTATGGGTGCCTACTACTCTACCTATCATAATTTATTAGCATACATTTTATTTTTATTATACATAAATATAATAATATTCTACATTTTTATGATTATAAAAACCAATATATTTATTTCCTAAGCTTAGTAAGTGGGATTTTTCAAGTTAGTATTAGACCTAAGGGTTTGACAAGTATTCTTTAATTTTTGGTGCAAGTGCCATCCATAAGAATTTTTTATATTCTAAATAAGGAAACCCACAATCAACCCCATGGTAAATTCTCTTCAAATTATATGATGAGGAAGATGTTTACTTATTTAATGAGTTAGAATGAGTCTAATGGTGTCAATAATTGGTAGTACCAATATGAAAACTCTAACACCAACAGTAGGAGGCCCATTAAGCAAGCATATATGGAGTAATTTAAGAGTTTTAAATCCCTAGATTTTAATGGTATAGAGGACCTTATCAATATCTTGAAGCAATTATGTAAGGTGGAATAAGCATTCCAACTCATGGGTTGTGCTTCAGTGCAATAAAATTAACTCACATCAACTAAAAAGCATGGATAATCATTAATGGTAGATAGCAAAGATTGCAAGGGACTGGATGCATAAAGACATAAACTAGATTAATTTTATGTAAGCCTTCAAAGATAGATATGTATCAAAAGAGTTAAGGAGGGACAAGGGCAAGAAGCTATCCAATTTGGAGGAAGAAGATCTCATTGTTTATTGTATGATACTAAGTTCTTCTAATCGGTATAATTTCATCTCCACTTATAGGATGATGAAGAAGTGATGACTAGATACTTTGTTAATGGAATAATTGAACCTATATGTGCAAGCTTAGTTTCTCTTGATTTGATTAAGTGCAATGCAACCCATACCAAGGCTTTGGCTATCAAGTGAAGTATAGGGCTAAATAATAGGAAGAAGTTAGATTAACTTAAAGGAGATCACATCCCATGATTAGAGTAAGAAGATCTAAGTATGTAATGAATTATGGAAGAAGCAATATCCATAAATATTTTGGTAAATCTCTCACATGATTTACTTCCAACAAAGTTAGATAGATCACAAGTTAGTGTCTAAACTATTATGTGTATGGAAAATTAGGACATATAGAATAGGAGTGATCTAATAGGATAGGTAAGAAGTAAGATAGTTGATTAGGAAATGCATAGAACAAGTAGACTCAGCAAAAAGATGTAGGCTAGAAGGATAAAGTTTATGCTTTAGCTAATAAGTCATTAGAAGAATAACCTAACACAATTATAAACATCACATCTATCATTGATGGTTTCTCTTTTTTGATCTTGCTCAACCTTAGTGCTAGCTATTCTTTTCTAGATTCTAGGGATATAACCTATTTTTATCTTGAACCCACAATCATTCTTTCTCCTTGAACTATTCAAAAAATGCATTCTCTTGGTATGATATTTTTAAACATGCTACCTTTAACACAAGCGTTGATACAAATTAAGAAGTAGTAGAGTAATTTTTTTAATGATAGGTGTTAGAGAGGAAGATGTCATTCTTGGAATGCACTAGTTGGCTAAGTATGATGGATAGTTGGATTGTAAGAATAAGATCCTCACACGTATTAGAATAAGTGAAAAAGTAGTTACACTCCAAAATAATAGAAAATAAATTAAACTTCATCTAGTGAAAACTACTCAGTTTTAGTAGTTTATTAAGCATGGTACAATTTGTTACATGATTTTAGTGCATGAAGAGCCTTAGTAAGAGATAGATCAGATTTTAATGATTCAAGAGTTTTTGGATGTATTGCAAAAAGAACTATTCAAACTTTCCAACATAGGTAGACAGAATTCTAACTTACACATAAAACTAAAACTCAACTAATTTCCAAGATGACTCATAACATGTTTCTAGTAGAGGTTGCAAAAATTAAGATGTAAATTATAGAGTTGTTGAACAAGGGCATGACTCAACTAAGCATATAACATTGGGATGCACCAATACTCGTTAAGAAGAAGAGAAATTGCAATTTAATATTATGTATTGACTACAAGTAGTTGAATGAAATGATAATTAGGAATGATTATCTTTTACCTAGGATTGATGACTTGTTTGATTAGTTAAGAAAAGATAAGATGTTATTTAAGATTGACTTTAAGTTTCAATATCATCACATTAGGGTGAAAGAGAAGAATGTAACCAAAATAGATTTTAGAAATATATGGTCATTATAAATTGTTCATCATGCCTTTTTTACATACTAATATACTAGTAGTTTTTATGCATTTGATGAATAATGTGCTATATCCTTATTTAAATCAATTTATCATTTTCTTCATTGATGACATCTTATTCTATTCTAAGCATCAAGAAAAATATAAAAAGAACTTAAGAGCATTTTTACAAACCATAAGGAAACAACACTTATATGAACATGCTTCCAAGTATGCATTTTCAAAGCTAGAGATATAGTTTCTTGAACATGTGATTTTGAGAGAAGATATAAGTATGAACCCCTCTAAAATAGTAATTATTAAGAACTAGCTTGTTCCAACTTCAATGGAAAAAGTTATAAGTCTCTTTGGTCTAGTAGGATATTAAAGAATATTTGTAGAGAGTTTCTCTAAGATTATGGTATCTCTACACAAGTTGTGTACAAAAAATTGTGTTTTCTCTTGATTGAATGCTTTTCAAAAGGACTCTTGAGAAGCTAAAGTAAAGATTCATTTTAGTGTCTATCTTAATCTCATTAGTTTCTAGTAAGTCCTATGATGTATACACAAATCCTTTAGGAAAAGGTTTAGATGGTGTTCTCATGCATGATGGAAAAGTGATGGCCTATGCTTCTAAATAGCTAAATCCTCTGTCTAGCTCATGATCTAAAACTTGCTACCATTATCTTTATTCTTAAGATTTTGAGACACTATATATAGTGTAAGTGTATGACATTTTGGATAGATAATAAGAGTCTATACTATACTATGAATTAGCCATAGTTAAACATGAGACAGAGGTAATGCGTATAGCTGTTAGTAAAATTTTCCTTAAAATTGAAATATCACTAAGAAAAAGGAAAGAATTTGGTAGATATAGTAAGTAGGATAGTTGGGTAAGTTTATAGCCTTATTATTTTTCCTAATCTTAAAGACAAAATAGCTTCTTAACAGATTTCTAATTCTTTGTGTTAGAAGAAAATGTCATATCTATCTCTAATGGAGTCAGCATTCTCAATTAATAGTTATATATTATTAAGATTTAAGAATAGGTTATTTGTAGTAGCAATAGCTAGATAAAAGTTACTTGATGAGGCCCCTATAAGAAAATATTAAATACACTAAGATAGTGATAACATGTATCACAACATCAAGAGACATTATTGTTCATGTGATATGACAAAAGATGTTGGTGAGTATGTAGCTAGGAATTTAGTATCTTAGTAGGTGAAAATAGAGCATCAAAGTCCTAGTTATTATCTTCATCCACACACAATCTCAATGTAAAAATGGAAAACCATTGGCATGGATTTAATGACTAGATTGACTTATATCAAAAGTGAAAAGGATTTGATCCTTGTGATCATAGATCTTTTGACCAAAACTTCTATTTTTGACTATGAAAGTAATAACTATTGTAAATGACATGGTTCAATAGTTCTTATCATATATTATTATATTATAATATATTATGTCTTAAAAAAATTATGTTAGATAGAGATCCTATGTTTACTTCTAGATTTTGATAGTCTTTTCATAAGAGTTTGGGTTCTATGTTGAATCTTAGCTTAGTGTATCATCCCTAGATATATGGCTAAATAGAGAGGAGAAATCATATTTTACAGTATATTCTTTGAGCTTGTGCTGTGAATTATAAAAGTAGTTGGAATAGATTTATTCCATTAGTAGAATTTACATATAATAATAGTTATCAAAATAGTTTTAAAGGAGCTTTATATGATGTATTGTATGATAGATGATGAGACGCGGTTTACGCGATATCGCGGCCGACGCGATATCGCATCCCATGCGATATCGCGTATGCGATATCGCGTCTTCTCCTGCGATATCGCGTACGC
>MNCI01016050.1:551717-719206 GCA_015680685.1 Gnetum montanum | reverse complement strand
AAAATACCAAAAAAATCACATACCTCAGACTTGCTTAACCATACACCGTGACACATACAAGCAAGCCTGGGAAGACAACGAACGATTAACCCCAAGTGTTTCTTGTGGTGTTAAGGCATTTAGTCTGCGGAGTTCGACCGGATCGCGCGTGTACGCTCGTATTCGTATGGTGGAGTGTAGGGGTACCTCGCCACTCATCAATAGACCATGTTGTACACCTTTGTTCTTGAATTTCATAGAGAATAGACATCATTAGGGAGTCTACTAAATAGATCAAGATTATCAGAAATAAATTGTAAACAACATAAGATAACTACAAGTATGTAAATAATAGAGGATGACTATTAAATTTAGTATTGATGATCATGTTCTCCTAAAGTTTTCACTAATGAATAGGATTATAAGATTCAAGAAAAGAGAAAAGTTAGCTTCTCATTACATTGGTCCCTTCTTGAGTTTGAGAGAACTTTGTGATGATGCCTATTAGCTTGATCTTCCATAGCATTTGTAGTCAATTCATGACATGTTTAATGTTTCTATGCTAAGAAAGTATGTTGCATAGCATATTCATAAGATAGATTGGTAGGATGTATAGCTCCAACATAAAGATACTTTTATGGAACATCTAGTCTAGATTTTTAACAAGATAAACAGAAGATTGAGAAGTACGATGAATCTAATGATTAAGATAATTTAGGAAATACATGGATTATGGGATGTAAAATGGGAAGTGCAAAATGATTTGTGTACCATACATCCTCAAGTCTTCTAAGAGTAAGATTCCTAAGGTATGGGTAATGGGATGGTAGGTGGGAAGGGGCAAAGGCCAATGTAACACCCTTGATCTAGAAACCCTTACCCCTCGTTATATTTTTAGTTTGAACTCTTGTCTTATTTCATAATCTATATCTATTCTTATTACCCTATTTTCCTTATATTGATTATGCTTTATGAGATATATGCCTAGTTATGTCATTTTGATAACCTCTTACTTTTGGAGGTGTTGGAACCTAAAATAAGTGAAACATAGGTGCACCCCAAGATATATAGTCCAACTAGAACTTTATATAACATAGCATTGCCCACTAGAATCAAGCCCATAACCTAGAGCTTTCAAATCAAGTATCTTACCACTAGGATAATAATTTTATTTATTTTAATAAAATTATCTTGTGGTAATTTTTTCTAATTTTCATGCTTTGCTACTTTTTAATATTTTTGATATTCTGTATCTTCTTTTAATTTGGCACATTCACTAATTCTTTTGTTGGTATTCTGAGTGAGAAGGTATTATGGATCATTAACACATGGGGTACTACCTTAGTTTGATATGATGTGTTGGATTAATTTATATTTTGCAATAAATTATATTTTTTTATATATTATTTTATATTAATTTTTTAGTATCTTATTTTTAAAAAAAAGTCTCAGGCCAACCTTTCATTAGCTATACTTTTGAACTTTATACTTTGTTATTAGTTGGGCTTAGCCATAGCTATCACCTTAGGATTAGTCTAGGTTATTAACTTTCTTTTAGAAGATGCTCCTAAGGTTAGAATACACTACAGTCCATTTGAAAAAAGAATTTCAAAATAAATTTGAATTCATAACTTATTTTAAATATTATTTTACACATGAAAATTCCCTTGCCTAGTGTTGCTAGATCTTTGTTAGAATATAATCTTGATCCTAATTCCTTAAGAAAACATTCTTTTGCATTACCTTGTCAACATCTAAGAGATAGAACAAGAGAGAAAGATTCTACTAGATTGGAGAGAGAGCTAGATCTGAACTTGTGTTATTTCAAGATCTTATTTTAGAAATCGCTAAGATCCTTTTGTTAATCTATGATCTTACCTAGGATGCAAAGCTTTCCTAGGAGATCGAAGCATGAAATCCCTTGCCACAATATTATATTTTTTAGGTAGGGTAATTTAGCATTTTTATCATTTTGAAATTGCCATTTTATTTAATATAACTTCCTTTGGCTGATTTTGTTCGTTTAGTAATTGTTTTTCAAATTACCTAAATTCTTATATCTTCTATTTTAATGTTACTTTTCTATAATTTATCAATTTTTGAGTTTGGCTTTGATGAATGGAATATTAATAAATATTTTTACCAAGTTTGACCACGTTTTTATTACTTTTGATAACATTTTTTCAATTCAAAATTCTACATTTTTGACTCCTAAGATGAATTGGTTATAAGGTTGCAGTGGAGGTTGTGATTGATAAATGATATTACCTTTGAATGCATTGCAATAATCCAGTTTCTTTCAACAATCCCTAGCCTTAGAATAATTGAAAATTGAAAAAGTTATTAAAAACATCAATTTTTGTGCTTCTAAAATATAAAAACTAGGAATTCACAACTATTAATATGTTGGTATATGTGAGAATTTAGTATGGTCTTAAGTAACTTAGATTCATTAATGGAATATATTTTAATAATTTATTAGGATCCAACTATTCTAATATTTTGATTTTGGCTCCACCTAATACTTCAAATTGGTTACTATGATAATGATTTCGTAGTTTGGGTCTTGAAACCTCTTGGTTGGCTATGCATATCATTTGGGAAAATTTATCATAATGAAATTCACTTAGAAAAAATGATTTTCATACTCATTTTATCATTTAACTATGGTTTAAAGTCATCTCTCCATCATCAAGGATGTTTGTTTGTCTATTTGATTTGAAATTTGGATATTTGAACTCGCAATTTATTATGCTAATCTTTTGTACTATTTTGTAGTAACAATAGCATTAAGCATATTAGAGTGATGAGTTGAACTCTTATAGCATGAAGCATATCATCATAAGTATCATCTATTTGTAGTGACAATATCATGAATCATATCATGATGATGAGGTGATCCTTATATCATGAAGCATATCAAAGTATGTACATCTTATTCATTTGCTTGTTTGATTGGTATGATGGATGGTGGTACACTTGGCAATTATTATTTAATAATTAATTAGTTTTTTTTTTTTGCATTATTTCATTCACATTTGTAATTTTTCTTGTGCTTGTTTGTCTAATGTTTCTTTGTAGCTAGCCATGTGCATGATTGTCTAGCTACCTAATGCCTCCAAGAAAATCTATATAAGAGTATTTTTATTAGTTATTTTATACTACTTAGTATTAGGATTGATTTCCTTGGTTTTATGTGCTTTAAGGTGATTATGCTAGCTTAGATGAGGATAAATTAGAACATACTATTGATGATTAATTCATGCTTTAAAATGTTAAATCAAGATTCAGATTTTAGTTTAACTCCAATTTCATGTTATAATGTTTACCGAGATTGTATTATTGAAATGTTGTATTGGCATTATACTTTGCATGTCTCTACTATAGGCTAACTATTATTCATATTTTGTTACATTACATTTCTTACTATGTGATGAGTTGTGTTTTCTTGAGTTTCGTTGATGAGGCCTTGTCGATGTAGTGCCATCAACACCACCCCATCAACACAGCCATGTCAACATGGGATTTGATGCATTGACATGGCCTCATCAATGTAGTGTCTATTTTTTCTCATAAATATGTGCTCACCTACCATGTTTATGGCATCTTTGGTCATAGTTGTAGTAGAGCTCTTGTAGTTTTCTTGCTTGAAAGTTAGCATATTTTTTTGAGTGCTAACTGTAGGAGTCAAAGAGTGTATGAATATTTATTTGAACACTGTTGCACCTAAGCACAATAGTGTGTACAACAATAAAGATGAGATTTCTAATAAGCCTTGCAGCACTTTGAAATAGACTAAGTGTTTACTTATGCATTTAATATTTTATGCAATTTCTTTTAATTATTAAGTAATTAAGTAACCAATTAAGGTAAACTAAGCTAAATTCAATAGTGGTTAATTAGGCACATAAGTACAACCAATTTGAGCATACACTTGGCTCTTGGTAATCCCAATAAGCTTAACCTATGGTAACCCCGTAGCATTAAAAATGTTTAGGATGTGTATGGCAAGTGGGAACTAAGATCAATTAGGTGTAGCTAGTTAGATTGAACTAGCAATCTAATTATTTTATTTTATTCACTATTCTTTATCCTTATGTGACTTAAAACATAAAACATAAAAATGATAAAAATCATATGCCTTAGGTGTACTTAACCATACATTTTCATTTCACAAGTGTAATTGGGAAGACAAGGATTACAATAGTTAGTTTCACTTCTTAAAGAACAATGTACTTATAAGGCTATAAGTCCACAGAATTCATCCAAATCACCTATGAACACTTAGTGATTTGTATGGTTGGATGTGGGGCCTACTTGTTGCTCATCATTGGCACTGTTTCTAGGGACTTGTAGCTTGATACGTGCACTATCTAGGACTTAGTGAATATTATTTAAAATCATTGAAATGAACTCTAAGGCCACAATCATTAGAAAAAATAATTATTATACTTACAATTTAAGCACACTAAATTTTTTCTCTAATCCAAAATGTCTTCTTCACATAGGCATGATGAATCAAAACCACTAGTACCCCAAGAATTCAAAGTGGTGTACACATCCAGATGAGTTTGTACCTAATTTCACCTTCATCCTATATCAAGATGAGCAGCTATGGTGAATAGATATGAAGGGCAACATTGTGTTGCCTTCCAACCGATCTATTCCTCAAATGCTACTCCAAACTCTTAAGAGGTTGGGCATCCAAGATCTCCATGATGAATACGTTGTGCAAGACCATGACTATCGAGACTACTATCCCATAAAAAAATAATGAAAATGAGATCAACACTAGGAGAAGCACCATGAAGCTATGAAGGGGAAATGATTCACCAACCTCTTATTCTTGCTAAACTTCAACGACAATGAGGATCCTTCCTTTGGGAGTTCTCAACATGAAGATTCTCTAGCCATTGACCCTAGTGAAGGGGGCTTGAACCTAAATCTATAGTTCACAATCAACAATCCAGGTTCAACCCAAAGTGGAAGTCAAGGTAGGGGCTTAGGAAAGCACCGTAATGATGATAAACTTGATGATCATGGTCATGACAAGTAGAAAGGAAGTGGAAAACATCATGGTGGTGGAAATCCTCCTTCCTCTTCATCATTTTCCTCTACATCTTCTTCTTCCTCCTCAAAATCTAATCAATGCCACAAAGGATGAAACTATGATGGAGGCAAACAATGGGACAATGATCATAGGCCACACCATGAATGAAGGGATAGTAGAGGACATCATAGACATCATCAAAATTATGATGATGATGAACCTTTGCTAGAAACTCTACGCATGATGAACACTGCAAAGGTAATCAGAATTCCAACTAGGCATGTGAAATATAGTAGAATCAAAAGGTTAGATATGAACAATATTCCCAAATTTGAGGGAGGATATAACTTAGATCCACCTACCCATCTTCAGGCTTTTTATGATGCCCATGCCTTGCAAAATATAGAAAATGACTAGTAGAAACTTCAGTTATTCCCCAAGACACTCATAAAAGAAATAGAAATTTAGTACCACTCCTTGGAGCTAGAATCAAATCACAAATGAAGTACGATGATTGAGCTATTCAATAAAAATATTAGACATACTCTAGAGTGTCCAACTTGAAAACGCAAATCCAAGGCTGGCAAAAACAAACACACAAACCCTTGGACATAACCATGGGCAAGTATTATTTCCTTGCCATGGTTATTCTCAATGGGAGTAGCTTCGCCATATCATATATGGGCTCTAATCAAACATAAGAAAAACTCTTGGGGTCTATGCCCAAGGGAGATTGTCAAAACTAAGATTCCATCAAACTCAAAGGCTAATTGAGCATGTTGCAAAATAAGAAGATGAGTTGAGAAAATGGTAAAGTGTTGAAGAGCATAACTAAGATCCTTCCATCAGAAAATGGAGGTCCAATTTTTTGATAGTGAAGGGAATGTATCACTTAATGAAGTGGTGTAGCAAAAAACCTTGCCAATTCAAAAATATGTGTCTAAAATTTTAGCTAAGGTTGATAAAATATCGAAATCTTTGGATGAAAAATTTCAACCAACCTTGAAAATTGTAAAAGAACCCAAAGAACAAAATGGTGATCATGACTGTAGAAGAAGAAAAGAAGCTACACGTGCCTACCAAAGGGTTAAGGGAAATGCTACAATAGTAGAAGAGGTTGTGGAGTTAGAATCAGATGATGATGATGGGTGTGACATCTGCCAATATGAACATCCCAAGGGATGTTTCCCTGTTGTGTCACACTTACAGGAATTTGGGGTGTATGCTCTGAATCCTAGATTGGCATGAAGGCAAGCACTCAAATGTTGGCCTTATCCTCAAGGCAACCTAAGGTGATTCCACCAACAACAACAGGCTTATTATCCAAGTGGAGCTCCACCAAAATCATATGAGCAATATCAATAATGGCAATGCCCACAGTTATGGGGGATGCCACCACCCAGGTAGAAATACCCTTACAAGAAGCTAGATGCATATGAATACTATGTTTAGCAACCCATATCTCCACGTGACTCTTCCAAACATGGTTCTTTTTAGCATCACTACTACCCTCTAGAGTATTACAAAACTCATTCTCCATCTCTTAGAGGGGAATCCCCATATCCTTATCACCCTCTTCATCCTTTAGCACATGTTCCTCCACCCTTAACCTAATTACCATCTACTCCATCCATGCAGAGCAAAATTCCCACACAACTATAGCAATGTAACATTACTAGGGCTATTAACTTACAGCTAGCCCCTACACCAAGTGGTTCAAAACCCAGATCCCATAAAAGATCATTCTTTTGAACCAATAACCCTACAAAGCCCTCACCTACTTATGCAGCTAGTCACCCTGTGTCTCCTTCATCATCTGCATCTATTTCTTTCGAGAGCCCTTCACACCAAATGCCTCCCAATATTTGCACAATCATGTTAACCCACACTATATCTAATTAAAAAAATTTTAGTAAGCTTTCTAGGAAAAGAGCTAATCCTAGAAGTCCTCTCATCTACTTGCAAATTGCTAGAAATAAGCCATGCAAGGCTTTTCTTGATTTAGGTTCTAGTTTTAATCTGATTTCCCATGAAATGTACAATGCCTAGAACCCACATTCTCTTAAAAAGAGTAGAATTGGCATATTAGTCCATCACTATTCCCTTAGAATTAGTGGAGGGCATTGTAACCACTATCTATGTGTGTTCATATCCTACCGATTTCCTGGTGATCAAAGTTGACAATTGCAAGGGAGAATTTTCAATCAATATGGGAAGGGTTTGGTTAAGCACTATTAATGTGTGAATCAACATCAAAGATCTTTCCATAGAAACTTCCAAGGAAAACGCATTTGGAAAGATCGAAAACAAGAGAGTTCCATGCATCACGTATAGTGATACCAAGTGCACCTGTGTGGAGAAAATCTAGTCTATCAAAAGTACATCAATGAATGCATGTAGACAGTGTGCAAATGAATATAAAATACAAAGGTACTTGTATGCAGCAACCACAAAATGGAAGGAAACCCAGTCATTGACAACTAATTCTAAAAGCAGCACACTTTGCACGAAACCTACTAAGAGCCTAACTTATGTCTATGTTGAACACATGGATGAACTAGAGTAAGTTCATCACCAACTCTTTGATGATGAACCTAATGATACCAATTGGGAAGAGTTGAAAATTACTAGCAGTTTTAAACAAAATCCCTTAGAGTTGAAAACTCTACCTACCGGCATGGAATAAGCATTTCTAAAAAATGGTAAGCTGGTGATAATCAATGCCAACCTTTCTCTTGAGCAGAAAAAGATGTTATTAAAGGTGATCAAAAAATGGCCAACAACCTTTGCTTGGTCATATCCTAAACTCACAAGGATTGATCCTAGGACATGCTAGCATTACATCTATATCAATCCATCTATGAATCCAAAGAGAAAATTGAACCCTAAATTGAAGTAGATCATTAAAGAGGAAATTTAACAAATCCTATAGGTGTGCTTCATCTATCCAATTGCAAAAAGTGAGTGGGTTAGCCCACTTGTAATTTTGCCAAAGAAAGGTAGCAAGTGGTAGGTCTTTATTAATTTTAGGCTATTAAACATGGAAACATTCAAAGATCATTTCCCATTACCATTTCTAGACTAGGTATTGGATATTATTTCTGATCATTGCTATTATAGCTTTTTAGATAGTTATAGTGGCTATAACCAAATTCAAATTATGCTAGAGGATTAGGCCAAAAGTACATTCACAAGTCCTTGGGGGACTTTTTCATATTGAAAGATGTCATTAGGTCTATGCAATGCCCGTACAACTTTCCAATGATTGGTCCTAAGCATTTTTCAGCAACAAATTGGTAGTGGGATGGAGGTCTTCATGGATGACTTCTCCAACTATGATGTTGCATTCATGCAAGCCCTAGATCACCTTGAGCAAGTGCTTAAAAGGTGCATGGAGACTAATCTTTAGCTTAATTGGCAAAAGAGCCATCTCATGGTCTAGGAGGACATTGCATTAGGGCACAGAATTTTTCATGTCCAGATTCAGGTGGATCCTAAAAAGATTCAAGTCATTCAAGGAATAACTCGTCATCCAAAAATCATTAAAGATGTCTAGTCATTCCTTGGACACATTGGCTACTATCAGTGATTCATAGAGAATTTCTCTAAGATCTCAAAATTGTTGGTTGAGCTCACAAAGAAAGATGCTCCATTCATATGGACCAACAAATGTAAAAAGGTATTCCAGCAACTTAAGGAGAAGCTTGTAGAGATTCCACTTCTACATGCACCTAATTGATCCTAACCATTTCACATTATGATAGATGTATCAAACTATGCCTTGGAAGCCATGCTTACATAGTTGGAAGATAAAAAGACGTCCATATTATATCCACCATGCAACCTGAAGCATTGTGGGTGCATAGCTCAATTACACCACAATGGAGAAAGAACTGATGGCCATAGTGTATGCTTTGGAGAAGTTCAAGAATTGTGGTTGAATATAAGATCTTTATGCACACTGACCACAGTACCATTCACTTATTGATGAATAAACCAATGGTGAGTCCTTGTGTTATACAATGGCTAGTGATCTTGCGAGAGTTTGATCTTACAATGGTAAATCAAAAGGAGACTAAGAATGTGATCGCTAATCAATTGTCTCAGTTATGATGGGACAATAAAGAGGATAAGATCCCACTCTTTGATTAGTTTTCTTATGAACTCCTCTTTGCTAGTGTAATACATGAACAAGTGCCCGCTAAACCAAAATGGTATGATGTCATCCTCACTTATCTTCTCACTCAAGAGATGCCACAAGAATTAAACCACCAGAAGAAACAATAGTTTCTTCATCAAGCCAAACACTTCATGGATATTAACAAACATTTTTACAAGGTGTGGACTGATGGCCTGATTCGTTGGTATGTTCCTAATGCTAACCAACTACGTGTTCTCCAAGACACTCATGAGGGTCCTTGTGGATGCCACTATGTAGGGAGATGCATGGTCATTAAAATCCTGTTGGCATCGTACCATTGGCCAACACTCTTCATGGATACCCACAAAATCATCTACTCTTGTGAATGCTATTAATGAGATGGTGGGATGATTGCTCAAATGGAGAAATCTCAGTAGTGAATCCAACCACTAGAATCCTTTAACATCTAGGGCATAGACTTCATAGGTCTCACCACATCCATGTCAAATGGAAAGGTGTGCATAATAGTCGCTATTAACTATTGTGTACAATGGGTAGAAGCAACAATCATCACTAACTATACATCTTCCACTACTACTCAGTTTGTACAACAAAATGTTGTAAATAAGTTTGGAGTGCCATGTGCACTAATTTTGGACAATGATACTCATTTTATAGGTGCTACTATTTACAAGCTCATGCAACACGTGGAAGTTGAACATAAGCTAAGAACACCCTAAAACCCCCAAGTAAATGGTCAAGCAAAGGTTACCAATAGGGAGATCACTAAGATTTTAACTCAAACAATTAGCAAATATAAGAGAGAATGGAGCACAAAACTAAATGATGCTCTTTCAGCCTACTGCTCCACATGGAAGCTCCCTATAAGCTACTCTTCATATGAGCTGGTGTACAAAAAATTACCAACTCTTACAATTCAATCCGAGCTTTGTACACTTTCAATAGCCTATGACCTAAACCTTGACTTAAGCCTCGCACAAAAAGAGAGATTGACCAACCTTAACATGCTAGATGAAAATCAATTGGCAACCTTTTCTTTGAATGAAGTGCAACAAAGCATTCAATAAACAACACCATGACCTTAGAATACAGAAGGTAAAATTTTAACCTAAAGACAATGTCATCTACTAGAATCCCACACATGTACCTTAATGAACTAAGTTCCAAACATTGTGGAAAGGGCCTTACATCATTTATGAAACCTTTCCTTTAGGGGCCATGATAATTTACAAACTTGAGAGCCCAAACAAGAAACAGTTGACCAACATGCAACAACTTAAACCTTTCCATGAGCCCACACAAGCTAGTGCATGCAATGCCTCATTAGATAGATGACCTCACTCAATCTTTCGAATCTCCTCCTTTCAACTCAATCATGGGGGAGATGACCATCCATGCTAGTTATTAAACTAGTTGTTCAACTTTTCTACTTTGTTTTTTTAAACTATTATTTTTTCAAATTTTTATTTTACAAAATCGTTAGTATGTTTTATTTTTCTTGAATATTTTATCATTTCTTTCACAATTTCTTTTTTTTTGTGTGTGAATTTTCCTTGTTTTCTAATAAAACTGCCTTGTTGCCAATAGGACTCAATGATGTTGTTACTGTTTACTAATGGTGGTTTGTACCTAATGTTTTTTATTACTAATGTTTGGCTTCTATTTTTAAATTTTAATGACTAATGAATAAGATAGGGTTCTCTTTCATGGAACAGGTAGGGAGTCCACATCATCCACCCATTCAAAAACTCTATGGTTCTCCTAGTATTGGAAATATGAGGTCCCTTTTTCATTAATAAAACTTTAACGAACTTGTGACCTTGGTAGTTTCTAAACTTGGGAAAGATTCAAAGGTTTGAAAAGGATCTAACTTCAAGGTGATTTAATACTCTTTGTGCCTATCTACTTACTTGAGTGCATGTGTGTTTTAATGTTTTTCTTACTGTTCCATCTTGACCAATAACAGAAAGTTGAATAAGTCCTTGCATGGTGTGGTCTCCATCAAAAAATTTATAAAAACAAAAAAAAACACATGATGAGAATTCAAATCACACCCCTTAGACACAATAAATGGGCTAGCACTAGGTATGGGACTAGAAAGACATGTTAGCAATGTTTGAATGTTGCCTCTCAGTACAACCCTTTCTGACTTTCTGCTTCTCTTTTATTCTCAACTAAGGAATGGTGGTTATCTATGGAAGCATTCTTTTGTCTCAAGGAGGTGGACTAGTCCTAGGGTGGCAATGCAAAGTTACTGAAAGTGGTTGATTTTGATCTAGACTAAGGATGGACATTGCTTGGGTCATTCAACCATAAACCACATAAGGAACTTCATGTAACCATGATTGGTAAAACCATTTAACTCTCTATTTCATCCATCAAGGCTTTCCATAACTCACCTCACTATTGATTTTCATGTTTTTGTTCAATGTCTTATTTTGACGTGTCGAAATTCTGAAGTAGACTCTTCAAAATTTGGTCCTTAACTTTTCATAACCATTAATCAACTGTGTAGTCCATGGACTTCTTAGTTGAGGTTATGCAAGGGAAAAAATGGCATAAGCTTGCTATGGGAAGGACCCACTTACATAGCTCTTTGTTGGGCTAATTAAGTTCCTTATTCTTGGTCACTTTGGCAATCAAATATTTTGCATTCCCATCAGTTACATCCAACTGTGTGCTCCTTTAAGGAATTTCTCCAGTCATTCTCCATCTTTTGTGAAATCTTAAACCCTCTCCATGTATCTCATTGTGTTCTTGGCCTTTTGGCCTTTCATTTAACTCCAATTTCATTCAAAAACTCCTTGTATTTTTCAAATTTTCACTTGGTCAATGGTGGTCTATAGTTGTGTTGACTAGGCCCAATTAACATAGTTGACCATGTTGACTAGGCCCCATTGATGAAGCCCAATCAATGCATGGAAAAAATTCTATATATAACACCCACTACTTAGGAATTTTTTGCCATTTCCTTCAAATGCAAGGGGAGCTTTTGCAATTTTTCAAAGCTCAAAACCTTCCAAAGCTCATAACTTTCAAACCATTTGTCTGATTTACTCTATTCTTCAGTCCTGCAACTTTCGAAGATACGCTTTATGTCATGGGGGCCACAAACGTTAGGTTTTTTTATAAAAAAATTTTTAGAATTTTTCTAACTCTACCATGGGTTTAATGAATAAAATAATATTAAATCATCAACCTAGGAGACTTAACCACTTCCAACACACTCTAGTAACCTATTTAATCAAATAATAAGAAAATAATATTAAAATAATGAAATTGGTCATGATCACAACTTAGCCAAGTGTAACTACCCCAAGAGATAAGGTATTCCAAATGTTTCAAAGTTACACAATAAGTGCTAATCCTTGGCCATGTTGTGATTATAGATAACATTGAGACCTAAACACCCACATGAAAGAGGACCCTCCCAACCAAAGGACAAATAACCTAGAGCTACAAGAGAGCAACAAAAACAAACCCAAGAATGGGTACTAGAAACTCATGTGATAGGACCTCGTCAAGAGGAACTTAAAGTGGAATCTATAGACAAATTCCCAAGGAAGTGGTTGGAACCAAACAATCCCATTCAGATGAGGCACCAAAATCGGTGCCAAGACTTGAGGCCATATTGATTCAAGCCTACCTTGATCAGATCAAGCCTCATGGCATCCAATGTTTAGTTCTCCAAGAATTAAACATTGGACCATTCTTAGAACATGCTCCACCAGAAGTCAAGACGCAATTGCTGAACTCTTCCATGTGGCTAATCATCATTTCTAGTGGGGAATCATACATAGGAGAGACATATCTCTTCTAGAATAGTTTGTGGGCAAAAGCCACTGTGAATATCAAGGACATTCAAGTATCTCACTCAATGGAGGCCATTGTGTAGGCCCTTGAGATACTTGATATTGGAACAAATTGGACAGAGATCTCCACATAAGTAGACCCTAAGGTAAAGAAAGAGTGCACCTAGTAATGTTATGGAGTGGACTGCAAGGAGTATGGTGCACTCACCCGAGTGAAGTATGTATATTTTAAGATAGCTACCTATCATCTCAATCTGACAGTGAGGCCTAGTAAGGTGACTACCTTTTCCACCCATGTGTGTGTTGCTCTAAGTGAAATTTTCTCTATGAACCTTCCATATCTTATCTATTTGGAGAGAGAGAAGAAATTTAAGGAAAATGAATGTGTAAGGACTACCCTTTCCCTACCTCATCAAAAAACTATGCAAAAGAGTAAGGATATTTTGTGACAACAACGATACAATTAAGCATGCTCCTTCTACCTCTTGAAAAGGAATGATGAAAGACAAGACTCCTACCACAATTAAAAAAGAGAAGTAATAACCACCACCTCCACTACCCACTCATGAAATAATGCCTAAGTCCCAAGCTTCCCTTGAACAAGTGTGGGAGATCTAAGAGCAGCTCTTGCATGAGAAGGAGTAATGAGCAAGAATGAGTTATGGTAATCCATCTATGTATCATCCAAAGATGACTCACCTTAATAAAGTGGCTTGAACCATTAGCCAAATGGAGGAAGGTGGGTCAAGTTTCTTAGCCCAAAGAACATAGCTACTTAGGAGATCTAATCCTAGTGCCCAAGAGGTAACAATCTCTCTCTCACAATAATAGCAATTCCTAGAAATCTTTGAGAATGTTGCTACTTTCTCAATGCACCTAGAGGACAACGAGGGAGCAACTGTCTTAGTGATGTAGCACCATGGGTAGGAGATAGAAATAGAGATGATTGCTGATAGAATTTCCAAGGCATTAAATGCAACTACGATGTCTACACCAAACATTTATACACTCATAGATGTGCAAACGTCCATAGGAACAATTGCTAGCAACTTGAGCATAGACTAGCACAAGGAGTTACTAGATCAACTAGAGGGAACCAAGCAACCAATTTCAGATGTCTTTGACCTTTCAAATATAATCATTACAACCCAGTGAGAACTATTGAAAACAAGGGGTAAATGCATTATCATGGAAGGGCAACTTGAAATAGCCCAAGCTCAAAACCAACACCTAGTTATGAAGGTTGCTAAATTAAGAGCCCACCATGTTGATCCTACATTTCTTAGCCCTACACTAATCCATGATGAAGCTTTTTAATAGCTTCAAGAAAACCTCAAGATGGCTAAGAATGCAAATGAAACAATAATCTTTGATTATTCCTTGGTCAATGTCACCATGCATAATATCCAAAAGGCCTTGGATCAGACTCATCACAAGAATGTCACTTCGACCATAGAAAATCACCGCCTATGGAATGTTGATGTATAGAAGTAGCAAATGCAAGATGTCATCCATCAAAAACAAGAGCAGATAGCTAGAGTAAATAACAAACTAAGGACATTGGCAACTAAAAATAGAAATCTCTCCATGGAGGAAGTTCAATCCCTTCACCAAAAATCTACAATAGAGATAACCTCTTGGAAAAATGAGGCTCTCAAATTTGAGGGAGTCAAAAATCACTATAGCGATCAAGTTGATCTATAAAAAGAAATTAATGAAAAACATATTTAGATGGCAAAGGCAAAAGTGAATGAGGCCCTCCAATAGCTCAAGGAAGGAATTGATGTCTGGTAGCCTATCTTTGATGGGCTCAATGACTATAATAAGGTAAAGATCCACATGAAGGATCTATAGATCAAGGAGATGATAGAATACATAAATATTGTCAATATCCCTTATGAAAATTTGGTGATGCTAACTATCAGATGGCCATGGTCTAAATTGCAGAAATAGGTGGCCAATTTGTACTTATTGTATGAAGCTAAGTTCAAGCATCACAAAGACACCAAGTAGAATCTTGACACGGCAAATGCAGAACTTGATGTTCTTAGGCAACACTTCACTGATCAACATTCTACAGCTGAGGACCTCACTAGGAAAATGAGTGGCTACCAAAAGCTACAGAATTTAGTAAATGCATTCAATGTTAAACGCAAACTTTTTGCTACCTGGTTTGTCAATGTGGAGTTGTTCCTAGTAATGCCCTATCCTTGGGATGTTTCCACACCGATCCACATTTCTGATGCCACATGGACCATGAATGATCATAGAAGTAAGGAGGAGAAGATGAAGGAACTATTGAACACCTTCTGTCTTCCACTAAAAGCTGCAGCTACCACAGGACAACCATAACTACCTCAACCACCACATGCACCCAAAGCAAGAGAAGGTTTTTTCTAGCCTCAGGAACCTCCATCACCTAGGACTATTTGAACTTCTTCCTCATCTTTTCACCATTAGAGGAATCATGTTTGTCATTTTTTTCCTAGTGTTCAATTTTGTTGTACTAAATACCAAAATTTTGTAATGATTGTAAATCCCTACACTCGAGCACTTCATGTTTGTTTGTATTTGTGTTGTGAATGTTAGTAGTTAGTTGATAATACCATACCTTCCCAAAAAATTTTGTAGGAAACTTGTTCCTCCTTTTGTTTACTTGAGAACAAGTTTTCATTCATTCATGGGGATATAATGAGTTGCATTTTCTTGGCCTTCATTGATTAGGCCTCATCAAAATATCCCCATTAACATGGGATTTAATGCATTCACATGGCCCCATCGATGCAGTGTCTATTTTTTCCTATAAATACGCACTCACCTGCCATGTTTATAACATCTTTGGTCATAGTCATAGTGAAGCTCTTATATTTTTCTTGCTTGAAAGTTAAAATATTTTTCTGAGTGCCCATAATAGAAGTTAAAGAGTTTATAGATCTTTATTCAAGCACTATTGTACCTAAGCACAGTAGTATGTGCAGCAATAAAGATGAGCTTTCTGATAAACCTTGCAACACTTTGAAATAGACTAATTATTTACTTATGCATTTAATGTTTTACGAAATTTCCTTTAATGCTTAAGTAATTAAGTAATCAATTAAGCTAAACTATGCTAAATTCAATAGTATTTAATTAAGCATATAAATACACCCACTTCAAGCATATGCTTAGCACTTGGTAATCCCAATAACACTTAACATTCAATAACCCAATAGTATTAAACGTGTTCAAGATGTGTATGGAACGTGGGAATAGATGCATATGTTAAGATTAATTAGGTGCAACTAGTTAGATTAAATTAGTAATTTAATTATTTTATTTAATTCATTATTCTTTATCCTTAGGCAACTTAAAACATAAAACATAAAAAATGATAAAAATCATATACCTCAGTTGCACTTAACCATACCTTTGCATTTCACAAGTGTAATTGGGAAGATAATGATTACAATGGTTACTTTCCACTTTCTAGAGACCAATGTACTTAGAAAGCTATAAGTTCATGGAATTTGACCAAATTGCATGTGAATGCTTAGTGATTCGTATGGTTGGATGTAGGGTCTACTCGTTATTCATTACTATGTAATTCTATTTGTCAGTTATGGAACATTAGAGTCCAATGACATTTTATTGAAAATTTATTTTTTCTTATCAATTTTATGGTTACAATCTATTACTATTCAACATCTTAGTTATAACTTACTACTACTATCATTCGTATTTTGGCTTCAGAAATAGGGATCTGACTTGTTCTTCCTTAGAGTACATGTTAGCTTTGGAACACATGGAGATATTATCAATATCTTGTCAAAATTTAACATTTTCTTACATTTGTCTCTTTTCCTAATATATCTATTTTATAAATATTTACTACTTGATCTAATGTACTTTCTCAGCATTCATTCTAGTTTTATTTTGTAATGATTTAAGATTATTCTATAATTTTTTTAACTATATAAGTAATTCCTTTCTAGCTCAAGCCTAGTTAGTTGGTTATTACATGATGAGTTAAAAAACTTATCAAATATAATATCACAAGTTTTTCTAGCCTCATGGTCTTTTCGTGCAATACCATGAGTTAACAATGAGCCATTGTTTAACTATTTTTTAGATAATATCTTACAATTTACAAGTTAAAATTCAGCAAACCTAGAATCCACATATTCTCCTCAATGAGTACTTTTATTTAAGACCTTAACAATTGTAGTAGGTGATTGAAAATAGTGAAAAAATTGATTAATATTAAGGGTAAATTATCACATCTTATTGTCAAGTTTGATTGTGTAGATTCAAATATGGTAATAAATTTTTTATCTAAAAAATTTATGAACTAAATTAAATTTCTATAGTAATTGTAAATGTAAGATGAAATGAGATATAAGATTATTGAAATAAATAGAAATTATAATTAAGAAAGATGAAAGGATAGATTTAAAGAAAAAAATTTCTAGCAAGTCTTTACTATTGAAAAATAGTATCATTGTATGACCATCAAATTTATTAACAATGATTAGGGCCATACTTAGGGTTAATAAAAATCATTCCCCAATTATAAAATGTGAATAATAAATGAAAATATGGTAAATTAGGCTAAAAACAAATAAATTTATCTATCAAATCATTTTAATAAAAGAAAAAAATGTTTTTCCTTTTGCTTGAGATGAAGAAAAATGCAAATATTAAGTTTATTTCCTTTGCTTCTTAGCTTACTAGAAGGTACTTGCATGATATAATATCTCTTATAATTTCTTCTTTGGTATGAAAATCATATTTTTCCTAATCTTCTTGTCCTAAAATTTTGATTTTTATCATTCCTACACAATGCTAAATTTTTCTTATTCCTATAATTTATTAAACATTTAGTTAATAAATCTAGCAATTGATTATTGGATTGCACATGTTCAAGTTTCATATTTCCCTCCTTTACTTCTTATTTAATAAAGTAGTACTTAATTTATATGTGGTTTGATTTCCTTTGTAGTGCATATTTATTTAAAAATTAAATGGCTAATGTCTTCATATGAAAGAATTTGATTCAAAAATCCAATGAAAATCTTCAATGTGTCATGAATTTTTTGATCCAAAGAATGTGCTAAATGCACTTAGTTATTGCTATGAATTCTTCTTTCCAAGATCAAAGACTAATTAAATTTTTTTTTCCTAATTTCCAATATATTTCATTATTCCCATGAAATTTTAGGATTTCTAATGTTGATTTTATATCTATGTAGTTTCCTCATCAATCAACATCTTAATATGAATGAAAGGATCCATTCCCCTTGGTATATATGAGTCCATGATTTATAGTATGTTTGAAATATCTTAAGACATGCATAATAGAATTGAGATGAATCTTCTTTGGTTCTTACATAAATTATGATAGGTAAGATGTGGCAAATTTAATTTTTGACCTTATGTAATAAAGGAATCTAACAGCTCCAATTATACTTTTATATCAAGTTTCATATATAAGAATTGTATTATTCTTACGTTCTAGTTTTAGATTATGGGGTAGAGGAGACTTGGTAGTGTTTTCTTTATTAATTTTGTGCTTTTCAAAAATAGAGGAAGAATATTTCATTTAATTCCATCCTTGTCTTAATCAACTTATATTCCAAGAAAGTACTTTAGTTCTAAGTATTTTCTCTTAAATTTACCTTTTATATAAAGTTTGACTTTCTTTATACATTTTTTTGTAGCTATAAATGCAAGATCGTACACATACAGTGATATTAGAATAAAGTCCTTATTGTAATTATTGTAGTACAAGATGGTTAAAACATGAAAGATAAGTATCATTTTTTTTATAAAATAGTAATTGATTCTAGGAAACCATGCATTAGGGACTTGATTTAATCCACATAATGTTTATTTAATTTGCACATTTTTTATTTTTTTTTCCTTTAATAATATAGTATTCATGTTTCTAAACATTGACTTCTTCATTGAAGCTACCATTAAGGAATGCTTAGTTTACTTCCATTTGATGGAGTTTGAGACCATGATGAGTAATAATTGAAAGGATAAGTTTAATTATCTAAAATTTTGCTACTTAATCAAATATCTTCTCATACTTAATGTGTTTATTATGTTTGAATTCTCTAGATACAAGTCTTAATTTGTTTTCATGATTTTTAATTTTTCATTAAATTTAGTTTTATACAGTCATTTACGATCTATGACATTTTTCCACTCTTGGTTTACCTACTAAATCCCAATTGTTATTTTTGTGAATGGTTTCATATTCTTCATCCATGGATTTCTTCTATTCTATATTATTCAAGGATTCTTTTAAAATTAAAGGTTCTTAATTAAGTTTTAAATATGTTCTCTTGGCTATAGCATTTTATTTTATTTTTCTTCTTTCAATGTTTGTATATATCATTCAATTATGTGAACGATATATTTTGATCCAAACATTTCTTTTTGTTTGAGATCAAGTATTCTTTTTGTCTTGAGAGAAGTCTAAGATTCCAATATTATCTTCTAGAAAAACCACATCTCTTGATAATTACCATCTTTGTTTAATAGGATCATAGTAGTTCTATCCACTTGTTTTAAATCATATCCGAGAAAGATGTAGTTTTTATGTTTATTATCTAGTTTATTCAAAAACTACTTTGGGATTTTAACATGGCAATGACATCCAAATTTTCTTATATGAGATATGTTGGCAAAGCCTTTTTTGAAATATCTCCTATGACTTTTTCTTCATTGTTTTTGTTGAACACGACTCTCTTTGTAATATAGGTTGCAATAGTTAATGTCATGCTCTAGTAACCACCTATGATTTTAGGATTTTTAAGGAGACCTATCATCATGTCTTGCAAAGTTCCAATTTTTTCTTTCAACAATGCCATTTGATTAGTAGTTATATCCACAAGTGGTTTCATGAAATACACACTCTTTTGTATAAAATTCAATGATTTTTCTTGTTAATAAATTCTCCTCCTTTGTCTTTTTAATTGTTTTTATGCTAATACTTTTGGTGTTTTCCATCAGCATGAAGAATTCTTCAAACATGTTGAATGTTTACTTAGATTTTATGTTTTAGTAAATTTGGAACAATCATCTACAGTAATAAGAAAATAATTTTCTCCTTTAATAGAAGTGGTTGGCATAGGACCTACAAGATCCATATAAAGAAGATTTAATGGTTCTTTTAATCTTCATACCAATGGATTTATTCATTTTTATCATTTTTTCTATCTTTCAATAGGATGTGTGTCCAAGCTTTTTATGTCAAACCTTAGCTTCCTCATCTTGAATTTGATGATCTTATTCCTTTGTGATTTCTATCAGGGAAAGAATTCTGCTAATTCGTTGAGGTAATTCTATTTAATTAATGATATTGATGTAATTTTGTTGATTCTCTATTATATCAATGTGATTTTTCTTTAGATAAAAATGCTTCCAATTTTGTAATTATGTTCCATTATTGAGTTCTCTTATTTCATAGATATCTTCTACATTTAATTTTTTCATACTGCATGTTTTATTTTCAAAGCTTATTTTAATGCCTTTATAGTAATAATTTGGATAAATTTGAAATAACGAATACTTAAAAAATGGATATGATCTTATCATTGATTTTTCTAACTATGGAATCTCACATAACTTTTTTTCTTGCATATTTATCATTAGTAAATTTAATGTTATCAATTTTTTTAGTTTGTAATTGAGTAGATAATCTTTATAGGGAGTCATATGATTAGAGCATCAATTGTCAATAATTCAAGTATTTTAATTAACTTTATTAATATCATTAAGACTAGAATAAAAAAGGATCATCACCTAGAGCCATAGTCTTCATCCCACTAAGAAAGATCCTAGGAGGGCTGATAGATGAGGAAAAGCCTAATTTCTTCAAGTGACTACACCCAAGCTCAAAGCTAGATCTTCAACTTGAGAAATGGGCACCTTATCATCACTTCAAATGATGGTTTCTAGTGTTAAGAATAGAATGATTACCTTAATTAAGGTTTTCATCAATAGTCGTACTTTTTTATTTGTTTGTATTTTTAACACATCCTAAATTTAATCATAGAATAATAATGAAAAATTATTAAGGGGCATAATGATTTTAATCTCAATTGTATAATAATTCTTGAACAACTTAAACATTTATAAAAATCATAAAAATATATATACACTTAGAAGCTTTAATAACCTATAAATACATTTACATCACTTAGTCCTTAGTACAACATAAATTAGAGTTCCACATAATTTTAAAAATCATGGCTCTTATAAAAAATTTGTTGAAACTTCAACATGACATAAATTATATCAAAAGATAATCTTTCATTCAATGTTGATTCTTCTACTAGCTTCACCTCAATCAACTCTAAATCTTCTTGTTAAATTGATATGGGACACATGTAGGAAGGGTTAATATACCTTCATAGCAAAGGAAATCCACTTAGAAACTTTCTAGAACATGACTAGAGGATCTTTCCCAAGCTATTAAAATATTTTGTTATGTAAATAAACTATTTTCATAGATAAATGTTAAGTAATAGTATGAATTAATTATTGATGTATGATTTTATTTTTCATAGTCACGTCTTTATGAGGTTGTCAACATTTGAGAATAGAATAACTACAAGAATAATACTAACAAAACATGAACATCATGTAAGAAAAGATTAACTTTTATGTTGTAAATCCTCACATTTTCAAAATAACTATTGGATTACATTATGACTAGCATAAACCCTATATATATCTTAAGGTCCTAGCTCCTCATACCACTATAATAAGACATATTATTAACTAAATGCATACTCCTCAAACATGAGGGCTTAGAACCCAAACGTTAGTCATCTTGCATGATGTAACATCCACATTCCCAAAAGGCAATGCTACATAACGAAGATGGTGTCTCTTCATAACAAGTGTTGACATTAGCATGACAAGACCCAAAAGGATAGTTGTGATTAAGACCCTAAAGGATGTGTTGTAATCATGAACATGTTTCTCAAGGTGAGCTTTGGAGGTTTGACCTAAAGTATTTATACCTAGGCATTAAAAGTTGTATCATCATGGAGTTGTGAAGCTAGTAAAGGCAAGGAATGCTTGATTAGTGAAGTAAGAAAGGAAGAGGACTGCCATCCCTTCTCGTTGTTTGTAGGCCTAACCATAATGGTAGTGCTAGATTGCCTCTAAGGGATAGATGTCAAAGGAAGGAAACCCCAAGGAATACCTAGAGCATAATTGAGATACATTATTACACATTAATAAAGCTTTCTTTTCTTTTTACTTTTGCATTTTACCTATTATTTTCTTTATACTTAAAATATTGAATAGTGACTATAGAGTTATCTTTAGTGTTCTGTGTGATGGGAAGAGCATACTTCTTCATTAAGGAAGCTAACTTCCTAAATACATCTAGTGTTACACTTAGGACTAACGTTGTAATGGCATTAGCTAAGGTGCTCTCAACTCGAGAAATGTGATGTATACCAACATTTGTAAAATGTAGCATGAGATTTTTGGCTAGGTCATAGTAAGATTATAAATTTTTGGCTTTGCATACATAGACCTTGGTTACTTGGTTAACCATAAGTTATGAATCACCTTTTATCAAACATGCGATTTCATATTTATGAGCTACCATAATTCCTCTTATTAACCCTTCATATTCTACTATGTTGTTGATACATGTAAATTAGAAATGATAAGTGAAAGATTAAATCTCACAAAAGTGTAATGTTATGATAGCAGCAACACTGGCTCCATGGGTCATTGAAGCTCTATCAAAGTTCATGATGGCCTCATATCCTTCAAGTACCTCATTGATAATGTTGACATGCTTATTTGGGAACTCAAGATCTATGGCTATGTTATCCTTAATTGGGAAATTTGTAAGTTGATCAACTATTACTTGACCTTTTGTTGAGATCTAGAAGATGTAATGCAAGTCAAACTTAATAGTTATCGCCTTCCACCTAGCTATATGACTACTCTTGTAAATGTTCATTATTATGGCTCTTAGCATGTTATCCTTACATATGACATTGACTTAGCTCCTAAAGAGGTAATGTATCCACTTCTTCAAGGAGAAGACTAAGGCTAAATAATACTTCTTAACCTCAATGTATCAGATCCCATAGGCTTTTAATGCATGCCTCAAGTAGTAAACAAGAATCTCTACTCCATCATCTCATTTTTGACAAAGTAGAGATACTATGGATGTATTGGAGATTACAAGGTAGGTGTAAAATGACTTGTTCTTTGAAACACCATAAAATCTCAGGACCCTGATGCTTCGGCAGAGTCTTGGAATTCAGGCAAGGACTTCCACAAGTGCAACATCACGATGGGTCATTAGGACAGTGTAGGCACTGAGGACAGACTATACAGTCCGGCAAGTTTTCAATTGCTTGGACTAATAGGCTTGCTGAACTCTTCAACCTGCCCAAATTGACAATTGACCTAGTTGACAGTCTATCTAGAGACCATGCTAGGAGTTGCCGAAAGTGTTTAGGATGAGCTAAACAGTTCGGCAAGTTTTCTAATGGAGAAACCTGCTACACTACGCTATGCTATGAAGCATAGCAAGCCTTGAGGAGACCAATTAGACGTCCAAGATGCAAATTAAAAATAAGCTAGTCTTCCAGATCATTTGCCCTATTTCACCTCTAAAACATGAATGATATGGCACAATAGAATGTGGCAAATTTTGTCAAAAATCATCTCAATGTGAGTGCTACGCTACGCAACGTAGCTCAGCGTAGTGGGGATGTACTTCAATAACACTCCTACTCAAACGGCTCCAACAGAGTAAAAGCATTTGCTCATGCTTCAACCGTTAAACAAGTTTGTTCTGCTAACACACCAGGACATGACAAACATCCTATGAAAAAATGTTTGCAAAATATGTCAGGATTCAACCAGCATGGAGTGCTATGCTACACAGTGTAGCACAGTGTAGCAAGGACAGAATGCACAAAGGCCCCTCTGCCAAGTGGCTCCAGCAAGAGGATTGCACTTGGTAATGCTTCGACCTCCAAAACTACCTATCCCACTTAGTCCTCAGGCCTTAAGCAAAGTTTCCTGATAAAACATTACAGATTAAACAAGGATGCATGTCACATTGGCTGCTACACTATGCTATGCTACATAGTGTAGCACAGCGTAGTGAGGATGTAGAACAATAAAATGCCCTAAGGATGAACTCAGCAGGTCCGAAGGCTTTCCAGCATGAAACGAGAGGTTGCAATTCCTTACCTAACCAAGCCTTAGATAGATGCTCTCAGCTTTTAAATAAGACTTCTTTCAAGACCGATGGTTACGCTATGCTCCGCTACGTAGCGTAGCATAGTGTAGCGTGCAGTTGCTTACGCTACACCAACACGCCGAACAACATAAGTAGTGCAACACTTGCATAGAGGCATTAAGATGTCTGCAGTTAGCTCCAGAACTTATTGGCAATGATCATTCTCATCCTAGAACCTCTTCAGCAGACAAAATCTGCAAGTTTGCTTCATTTTGCACATCCTTGGTCAATCCCCAAAATTGTCCCTACGCTTGACCCTGCTCGCAACAGTAGGGAAGATGTAGTCCTGGAGCATAGGTTCCATTTTCCTTTCATTGTTGGTATGCTTTCTGTATTTTGGCACATGTAATTTCAGTGATATGGTCACAGCGTAGCACCAATACATAGCAGAATAACATGGTCACCTTTGCACTCTGCAAGACCCAGGACATGTGGCATCTAAACCATGTTTCTCTCCTGCATCAGGCTCTATAAATACCCCAACGAACAACATTCAAAGGGTTGGCTTTTAGAGAGCATAGTGGGCATTCTTAGCATTCCGATTGGCTTTGAGCATTCTAGATGACTTAATACATCCTTTTGCAGGTTTAGCATTTTGGCATCTTGGCGAGCGGATTGGCAAGCAGAAGAATCCTGAGTAGCAAGATATTGGCTATAGTTCAGGGACCTACAACCATACTACTCTATTGTAATTTGTGCCTCTCCAATGTTTCATATTCAATTTTACACCTTTCCAAAACAAAGATCAAATCTGCGACCTTGGGGTGGTGCATTTTCTCACCCAATTCTATTTCATTCTTTGTTTACTATCATCGTATTTTACACTATTTTTATCATTTTACATTTGTTGATCATCATTTCACTCGTATACATCATTTCCAAAACAAAAGTTTGCTAAAGGTTAAGTTACACCGATTAAGTCCATGTCTGATTGACTAGACCATTCAGGGCACCCTGTTTCTGTTTCTCTCCAGCATGGCCCTCGCATAGATCTGGGGTTAGGCTGTACACCCAGCAACCTCTCGGTGTTCTAGCCACCAACATTTTCGGTCACTACAGTTTTTGGTGCTAGAAGGAGGGCCTTTTGGTGGCCTTTCTGCATCTTGTAGGTAATCCTGCACACTGTCTGTACCCCATCACCTACTACTATAGATGTGACACCCTTGCAGTTGTCTATGCATTGTGTGGTATAGACTAGTCACAACGATGGTTCCTTTGGAACCCAGCAGGATGAAAAGCCTCCGATCGCTTATCGATTTACGTGTTTCTCATTTACAATCTCCCTTCAATCACACAAAATGATTCTCGCAACCACTACCATTCCCACCTCGAACCTTGAGGTTCCTTACTTGGCTCAAAATACCATAGGTGCCAAGCGACTGCCTAGCCCAATGCTGGCACCACGTCAGTCTCATAGGCTCTATCACTTGTCACCTAAGCACTTGGCGCAAGACATAGCATGCCATGACTTCCTCTGCGTGAAGGTCCAAGTGAATATACCCTTGGATTGCCAAGAACTCAAAGAAAAATGTAACTTTGAGTTTCTCCACCGGAACAAGAGGGAATTTATTCCTTCCCCTAACATTGTCATCCCATTGAATGAATCGTATCAATGGATCTTAAACCAAATGATATGAGCGAATAGGTCTAGGGAGCAGGATACAGTGTCCCACTACGATGAGGCATTCCAGGATAGATAGGAAGATCTGGACTCCCACTTCAAAGGTGGTAGCCAGATCTATGCTACAGCTATCCCTTCTAAAACTGTCTTTCGATCAAACCTGCTTTTCTTATCTACCCCCTTTGAGATTACCATGGCCCCGCCACAACCTACACCTGCATCAATCGTGGCCAACCATCTTGTACTTTCTACGTACCAACAGGGGGCCCTTCAGCTTTGTTCTAAGTCACCCTTCCTTCTTAGTCTGCCCCAATAGCATACCCAACGTCAATCATGGCTACGCTTCCATACGTTCACACTTTGCCCATGTCTCAGTCACACACAAGCTTCGCTTTTGGTCCTTCATCTGCACCTTTCCTGCCACCAATGGCTAAACCAGTGTCAACTACATGGTGGGTGCCAACCCCATCCTTACCTATGGCACAACCCCCTCAAGTATCGTACTACATGCAGCCCCAACTACACCAGTTCCCACACATAGTACAACCCAGTGCAGGGCTGTGGGCTTCCCCGTCAACCGAGCAACCTATTAACCCCACAGCCCCACCAACGGCCACCACATCAATGGCACCACCCACTAGGTGGTGGACAACCCAAGTGACACCATTCATAGGAGTGGCACTAACAGTGCCCCTCATAGGCCAGGCTACTGCCTCCCCCATCGGCATGTATGACAACTACTCAAGTAGCCTCGCAACCATCTACAATGTCACTGGGTCTAGATCAAGCTTTTCAACTTATCCAAACCTTCACTGACGAAATTAAACGCCTCAAAGCTACCAGTTCCGACATGGTGCAGGTCATGGATTTCTACCACGATGATCCCATCAGCCCAGTCTTCCCCATGCTCACGTTGCCCCCTAGGATGTCACTTCCCCAATTCACAAAATACAATGGGGAAGGTGATCCCAATGCACATTTAGTAACATTTAGATCTGAATCTTTATTGTTGCAACAGTGGCTGCACACTATCATCTACATCTTTGCCATGTCTTTAACGAGAAAAGCATTAGACTGGTACCGCACGCTCCCACACACCTCCATCTCAACTCTGGAGCAACTACTAAGTCAATTCATAACCCGTTTCAAGTATAACTTGAAACTGGAGATCACACTGGACCAGTTGATGAGCAGCAAGCAAGCCCTGCTGGAGTTTGTGCAAAGGTTCATACAACGGTGGAGTGCCACCTTGAATGAGATACGCAAGCCTATCGCAGAGGCCCATTTGTTGGCTATCTTCAAGGGGGTAGTAAATGACTTCATTAAGTCAAAGTTGTACTACCTAGTCCCATGCTCCCTTAGTCAAGCCTTCACTTAGACCAAGAGCATCCAAGATGCAGTCGAAGCTAGTAAAGACCTAGCCTATGTCGCATACAAAAATGCATATATCAAAAAGGACAAAGAGAAGAGTAAGGACGCAACAGCCATGGTGGCCGCTATGGCTAATGACACTAAACCCAACAACAACAATAGTAAAAATGTGGCTGTAGCAACAACATCTGGCTCAAGCAACACCGGTCAACCCTCAACACCAACACCCAAGGTGTCGACCCATCCTAAACCCAACTTCAAGCTAAAGGATTGCTCCAAATACACTCCTTTACCCATTAAGCCTTCAGAACTCCTGAAGCAACTATTGGGGACCAGATATATCTAGCATAAGCGGATGTCAAAAGAAGCGATTAAACGTCATAAGCGGTATTGCGAACTTCTTAAGAACCCCTCCTTGGCCACACCTAATGAGCCATAAGTTCCTAAGAATTTCAGGCTAGAATGGTTCTGTGACTACCATCAACTGTACGGTCATGACATGGACTACTTTCTGGTGTTGAAAGATGATATTCAATGCATGATCAATCAGGTAAAGCTTATCTTGGATGAAAGTAGTCATGTTCATCCTAAAAATCAATCCATGCATGTTTACAAGGACCTCCTCAATACCAACAATGCGGGCTATATCATCAACACGATTGGCGTTGACAGTAACTGAGAACCACCACAGTAACCATTTGTGGTATGTGTCCCTCAACGTAGCATGGCGACATCAACAATAGCAAAAAAGATGCCACAACAACCATTTTTCCTTAACGTTCCCCCTCAAACATCCGCCCTTGCATCTTTTTTGCTCAAAGCCACACCACCACCTGAGCCAACACCACAAGCACCGTTCGTCATTAAGGTGTCGAAATGTTCAAGCGCCCCTACCACACAGAGCCAACCAACTAAAATAGCCTCACAACCCCCCCCCCCCCCCCCCCCCCCCCCCCCGGTTCAAAAAAATGGGAAGAGCGTTCGGTGGACAAGATGGCCAAGGAACACACCACCTTAGGTCCTCCTAAGCCTACCCTCTTATCCTCGATGTCTACAGTCCCCTCATCGTCAATAACTGGTAATGATGCATAGAAGCAATCATCATCGTCCCGTTTGAGAAAGCAAAATCCTCAACATGAAGCTCCCCCTCCTCGAGAGATCTATCTCCTAGGACAAATGGAGGAAAAAAAGGATAACAGACAAGGTGGTGGGTAGGATATGTTCAATGCCCTTATGCAAGTCAAGCAGGCTCTGAAATAGAAAAATACAACCTTGAGCCTGTATGACTTGGTAATGACTTCTACTACACATTGCAAGGCCCTGGTTCGCATGTTAACGTCCATACTGGTCGATGAAAACATGCTAGTAGAGAAGAAAGTGATTCACGCTGTTATGCTTCCCTCTACAGCCGAAGAACCACGGCCATCTTAGTTAACATTTTGTGATGAGTCCATTAAGGATGATCCTAACAAGGGTCAAGTGACAATAGCACCCATGTCCATCATGATTCGGGTCGGTCAGTGCAAAATCCGAAGGGTACATGTTGATGATGCAGCCGCTACTAATGTCATCCCCTTTTCCATAGTGGACAAATTAGGCTTGGTTGATCAAATCAAGCCCACGACGACATCCTACCTAAAATAATTTAATGAGGTGCATGTGTAGGTAAAAGGAACTATACGTATCAACTTTGTAGCAGGGGACCAATTCCCCACAAGTGCAGAATTCATAGTGGTAGAAGAAATGCCTAGATTAGACCTGATCCTGGGGAGATCGTGGTTGGCCCAATTGAGAGTTGTTTCCTCTCCAATACACCAAGAGATTCTCTTTCCCTATGTGAGAGGGGAAGTGGTAATTCATGGCGATGAAGTGGCTCCCCGAGCCATAAACAATGTCGGAATGGAGCAAGGATCAGAGATTGAAATCTTTGAAGACTGAACCCTCATTCAAACTTAAACGCTTGAACAAGTTGAAACTAGTTCGAATGAAGAAGCAACATGGGCTGAGATGCCCTTTCAAGAAGTAGATGATGACATAAAGGAGTATCATAACAAGTCCCCTCAGCCATACGCATCACCGATCCCACGATGGGTTAGGAAGCAGCTGCGAGAATGATTGCCACTTGCTTTAGCGTAACTACTTCAATGCTTCCACCATGATTACCGCTTGCATCAACAATACATCCACTATTCACATTCTTTGCTCTGTATTCATTGTTTATGCTAGCATCTTCCTCATTGTTCACATTACATCCATTGTTTGCATCACATCACGGCCTGCTAAGGCCTCAAACTGGAAATCATTTTTTTTTCACCCTACGATGGCCCGAAATGGCCTAAAACTAGCGATGGACCAAAATGGCCTAAAACTAGCGATGGCCTAAAATGGCCTAAAACTAGTGATGGCCCAAAATGGCCTAAAACTAGCAATGGCTTGGAATGGTCCTAAACTATCCATCATGACCTGCCAGGGCCTAAACTTGGTAATTTTACTACTTTGGAGTAAAAAAAGAATACATTGAAAATATTAAAAAAATATATATTCATTAAGCAATGGCCCAAAATGGCCTTAAACTAGAATGAGAGGCTCTTGAGGAGCCCAAAAGGATAAAAAAATAAATGAAATATATTAATCAAAATAAAAAAAATTGTTTCACTTTTGTCCTTCATTCAATGTTAATCAATAACGTTTACAAATCAACTAAATTCAAAAAAGAAAAATAATGAAATTTTGTGTCGTTCACACTATGGATCTTCATTTCCACCACTTTCTCCTACCCCACTAGGTTCCGCATCTTCATTCGGATTCTGCATAAGGCAGAAAATAAAATAGTTAGTCAAAACACAATAAAAACTCTCACAAAATAATCCATAATGTAACACAAGATGACTAAGTCGACATGGCCCCACGTCCATTCGGGGGGTATCTGATCCATGCTAGCCGTAAGGAATCACAAGATCTCCTCCTCAGTGAGGTTGGCCCAATTTCACTCTCCTAGGTTAGCGCTTGCTACAACCTTTCCCTTTTCCACCACTGTCCATCTGGGTGGTCCTGGGGAGAAAATGGTGGTGGTGGTCTCCCCAGTAGGTAGGGTCACCTCCCTTTTAGGAGACTCACTTACCATCACTTGTTGCATGAATTTCTCATAAGCACCGAAAGCACCAATGACGTCAAGAAATAGCTTAAGGGTATACGATTCAACAGCAGCATCCTCGTACTGTTTACGATAGGCATCACTTTTCATCTTATACATATGTTTGTGGTTCTTCTGTGTCTACCCCCATTCATAAACCTTGGTGTTGTAGTCTTTCCAGTCCTAGTTCTTCTGTGCTAGGAGGTCCATTTGCATACGCTGTTCAATAATTTTGCGACTAGTCTAGTTGTTGTTTCTTACAACTGTCTAGTATCTGGCATAGTCAATCATAGCCGTGCACCAACTACCATCGCCAGTGTTGTGGACCAATAGGAATTCATTCCTGAATCGAAGATCCTCCACCTCCATGATTAGGTTAGTCTTCTCTTTTTTGAATTTCTGCACCCACTTCCAAAGGTCCTCGTTCACACCCCTACACTCCCATAAGGAGTGGTGCTGAGCACAATGCATATTTACTCACTTCGTTGTAAATGTGACGAGGTACCTCAGTTGTCTTTGGCAAAAGTTCGAGCACAGCGTCAACCTCGATGACCTATCAAGAATCCCACTTGAGACGAGAGGCTGCCATGCATGGAAGAACATTAGTCACAGTGACACAAAAAAAATAGAATAACAACTACAACAGCCTAACATAGCAATTGTAGCATACTGATCTCAGGATCGATCTGCTTTAAGAAATCAATCATGTCATCAACCACTCCCTTCATGAAGGTGAATTTTTTAGGGGTCTCGGTCCAGGGACGGAGATGAATGGAAGAAGAAGGGTCAAGGGCATCAATGGTGGTGTCCACTGCATAATAAATGTGTTAGCCATGATAGAGAGCATAACAATAGATCTAATGAAAATGACATGACAGTGCAAAGCTTCTAACCAGCAAATCCTCAGGGGTGATAGCGAGGGGATCACCCATTGAGAAACTATCAAGTAATTGGTCAAACTCACCAGCATCCAATTGTAGCCCCTCTCTTTCCAGCTAACCCAAAAGTGTGGTGGCATCCTCAACACTCATCTACCTTTTGAACACCAAAGGACATTCTGTGAAGGGGTCATCAGCAAGGG
This sequence comes from Gnetum montanum, assembly GCA_015680685.1. Lineage (NCBI taxonomy): Eukaryota > Viridiplantae > Streptophyta > Gnetopsida > Gnetales > Gnetaceae > Gnetum > Gnetum montanum. The sequence goes on along the minus strand of MNCI01016050.1, from coordinate 687,719 downwards.
CCTCTCCCTCATCCGCAGGGACCTCTTCTTCCACCATTGAGGCCTCTTCCTCCTCCTCTTTAGCAGGTGCCCCAGCTCCAAAAGCCAAAACCTCTTCTTCCCTTTCTTCTTCTATTCCTCATAGAACATAATCGCAGTTAGCAAAATATCCCAACTTGAAATAGGCTCTACGCTGTGTGATGCTATATAGCGTAGCATAGCGTAACAAGTGCTACACTAACAAAACAAGTTTGGCATACTCACCAACCAAGGGTTGCACTTTATGAACTTTGATTCGTAGTTTCTTCCCTTTCCCTTCATCTGTGCGAGAAGTCTCTTCGATAGGACAAGATCTCTTACATTGTAGCTTGGTATTTATAGTTTCTGTAATGATATGCTTCCCCCTTAATGCATTTCCTGCGTTGATGGGGGGTACCTCTCCCATGCTGTCCTAACCACGAAAGGTACATCCCACCTGATCCCTTGTCATTATCGATAGCTTTCGGGGGGTCTTGGGATCAGGTGGTGTAGAAAACCTGGCAGATCCATGGCTTTGATATCTGGTTACGATCTTGCTGTACCCAAACACCATTCTCATAGACTACTAAGAATTCCACAAAGCATTGCAGGTAGGCTACAAAGAAGGCGTAGTCCATGTTGAAACGTGACTCAAGCTTCTCACAAAGTTTGACCATTTCAACCTGTAATCCTTCAGAGAGATACTTGGCCCAGTTGTAGCGAGTCCCTTCTTTCATGACCTCCCTCATTATCCAAGCCTACTCCACTCCAAGGATTTTTCCTTGGGAGAGTAGCTTGGGGAAAGCATGGGTACAGAATACAGGGTAAATTGTTTTGGCCACCTTCAGCCAGACCTTCGCAATGTAGATCCCCTTTTGGTCCTTAGTCATCCCTAGCCATTCCTCAATGTCCCCCTGATGGTTCACATATTTCTTAGATTTTTCTCCTATAGGGAGACCATCAAACAGGACACTAAAAAGGTCTACAAATAGTTGATCATTAATTTCAAATACCACCTACACATTGTGAACACATATACAGAATCAATTAGACTTCTCGATGAAGGAATCGGCTAGGGAAAGCATTTTGGCAGCCGGAACATTCAGGTTTATGGCCAAGAATAAGTCCATGAGCCCAACCTCTCAAAGGTATTGAACAAGGGTGGCTGGGACCCCATGGTAGAGCCAACATTGTGTCTCCTCCACCTCTTCATACTTGAAAAAGAGGTTGGTATCGTTACGCCCGGAGGTGACCACAGTGACGTCTTGGGACTCCTTCGCTACTATAATAGTTAACAGTAAACAAACAAAAAATTAAAAAAACAAAAAAAAAGAGGTTAACAAAAAACAAAAAAAATGAAAAAATGAAAGTACATCATCGTTTGAGCATAACAACGTACCAGGTTTAAATGGCATTAGGAACGGTGGAATTTCCACCTAAACGTCATCAACGGTAATCAATCAATGTGATTCCCATTCGCTATCTAACCAACCAACTTCCTTACACCTCCCATACAATTTGGAATACCTAGATGGATAGCTTTTGAATTCAAATCCAAGTTGTTCTATCACATCGGCATGCACGTTCCCGGTGGAGGTAAACTCTTGCAGGGGCATCTGGGCCACCACCAATGCATCTGTATTGAAGACCGCCTTCGTTAACATAAAACCTAGCAATATACAAGAATATAGTAAGCATCCTTTATCTAGTGTAACACAAATCATACAACGCATTAAGATAAATTTACTGGACTCACCTTCCAGCATAGTAAACAGTCCCAAGTGAGTTCTGAAAGCAAGTGGCCATGTGACAGGCAACGTATAGCATGTTGTATAAATGATAGCATCTATACTCAGGCATCGCCCAGATCCAACTCAAGTGCCTCAAGCCTCTTAGATGCTGGTTGGAGCTTCTTGTCCTTTAGCCCCTAATTGACCCACTAGCCAAGAATTTTAGAATGCCCCAGTTCGCCCCAGGCAACAATGTTTCTATTATTACAGCGGTTGTCTAGGCCAATAGGTGTGACAACACCATCACACTAAAGTGGTAGAGGAGGAACTGTAGGAAGTCTCGTGTGCCTTCCAAGAAGCAAACTTCCTACTACCCCACACGTGCATGGGGAGGAGGGACGTTGGCCACAGGTTCACTGACGTAGCACAAGACTCCTACAAGTTCAAGGATAATTAGGATGGGTCCTAACATGACCCTACATGACAAAGCACCTAAACATTAGCATTGTGATTCAAGTGATGCTTACTTGTATAGCATAGCATGACCCTTTCTTTACATGTAGTGTAGCATGATCCCCCGGTTACAAATTTCCCTTTAGCATAAACAAAGTTAAACATTATAGGCAATGCAACAGAATGCCACCTATAGCGTAGTGTAGCCATCAAACAACATGTAGCATAACAATAGAGAATGTACCCTAAGGTAACAGTTACATGGTACATAGCACCACGTAAAAGACATGCAGCGTAGTAGTTACACTCCCGTATAGCTTTGATGACTGCAAAACATGCAGCGTAGCAACATGAATGCATGGCATGTAACATAGTAAATGAACAAGTGCAAGCGGACATGTAACAATATAGCGAATAGACCACTATAACAAGCATTGCAGCATAGCAATTTTGACAATATAACAGATTTAACAACATAGCAGTGTTACAGGTTTAATCGCATACCAATGTAACAGACTACAAATATAACGGCCTAAGAGCCTCATGACATAACGGCGTAGCGTAACAGCAATAAAAATATTACAGCCTTAACAGCGTAGATGAAATGGAATTCATAGTGCCTCATTGTTCCAATCCTACAATGTAAAATAGCCTGTGCTACGCTACGCCAAACGTGTATCACGTTGCTGCAAAAACTTGGCAGATAAACAAACCCCCTAAGAGTAGCACGCTACGTCGAGTGTATGCTATGTCACCCAGAACCACCGAAACCCCTGTGATGATGCAGTAACAATTCTTAACAATGGTAGCAGGGCTGCACCACATGCATCCATAGTGTAAAACCCATATACTACTGCAGCTAAAGTAGCGATGACCATAGCGTAACGGCCAAAAAGGTAAATAAAAATAGTAGCAATAGTTGCAAAAATGACGAAAATACCAGCAATGACAATCTAATCCGATACATCGCCTAATGGAAGCAAAGATAGCGTAGCGACTTACCGAGCAGACGGAACCTCTTCCCGCACCTCGACGCGTGCGTTGGAGAGGCGTCCCAGGGCCTCATTCACCTAGTCTACCTTGGCAAATCCCTTATGCTTGCGTTCACCCTTGCATGCCATTGCTATGCTTATGAATCGGTCGTACTGGCTGCTATACTACACCTGTTTGCTCTCTCTCTCTCTTTCTAATCGCGCTACACTCTAAGTATGGGCTCTGTGGTCTGACAATGAAAATGACACGTTTACCAGGGGGTAATACCCTATTTATAGCCAACGTAGAAAAAAAACTTGTTATTTTTGTATCCCAAGTAATGCAGGATGCCCTCGCAACGTAGCGCTATTATAGCGAAATCCCATTGTAAAGTAACACTCGTTGGTAGCATAGTAAGTGGGCCCACCAAATGTTACATTGTAAACGATCCGCTAAGACCTTAAGCTGGGGATTCTTATTTACAAAATATTACATGTGATGTTAACCTACAGTGTAGCCTAATGATGGAACACTAAGACCTTAAACTGGCAACTTGTAAACTTTGCGTAGTAGTTAACAATTATTTCATGTTGCACTGTTGCTTTACAAACATTCATTACATGTTGTTGCTACAAACAAATATCACTTGACTTGATCTTTTTTCTTATTGTAGCAGGTTTAACAAAAATGGCCATGCATGCTGATCTTTATTTACTTTTGATCCTGACAGCCCCTCATGGCAGGCTCACAAGACACCTAAACTTAGAATCGATAGATTGGGAATTATCTACTAGACAACACCATAGCATCCCTAGAAACATCCATAGATTGGCCCAAACATCTGGTCCAAGCCTTAGACTTAGAGGTCGGGGATGTGACTGAAGAACCTCTTACTAAAACACCTATAACTATATCCAGGGGGAATGAAGACATTAAAAGTTAGCTCCCTCCTAGATCCACAAATGCAAAAAGACATATCTAGAGTTCTCTAAGATAATGTTAAAGTGTTTGCGTGGTCCTATGATGACATGCTAAGCCTAGACCTGCAGCTCACATAGCATAACATTGTCTTAGACCCACGTATCAAGGCAATCAAGCAAAAGGCTTGAAAAATCAAACCAGAAATCACACTAGTTCTACGTGATGAAATCACCAAGCTGTATCAAGCTGGTTTTATTCGTGGTCAATTACTCAGAGTGGGTGTCAAACATCATTGTAGTTTCTAAGAAAATGGGAGGTATACGAATTTGTATAGACTTTTAAGACCTGAAAAAAGCAATAATTAAAGATTATTTCCCATTACCAAGCATTGATCAACTCATAAACACTATAGCTGGTCATGCCTTACTATCCTTTATGGATGGGTTCTCAAGTTACAACCAAATCCGCATCAACCCAGAGCATCAATTAGCCACTACTTTCATGATCCCTTGGGGAACCTTTTGTTACACCATGATGTCTTTTGGACTTAAAAACATCGGAGCAACCTATCAATGAGCAATGACATAAATTTTTAGTGACTACCTCTTGGAGAAATTAAATGATTATGTGGACAATATAGCAGTCAAGTCTAAGGAAGCTATTGATTATCCCAATGATCTAGATGTTGTCCTCAAACGTTGTCATAAGATGACTTGCATCTCAACCTAAGGAAATTTGTTTTCAAAGTTAAAACTGGACACATGCTAGGGTTTGTAGTGTCAAAGGCAGGGATATGAGTGGACCCCAACAAGGTAAGGGCCATCGTCAACTTAGCACCGCCTACAAACCTTAAAGAGCTGCGCGGGTTGCAAGGCAAAGTACAGTTTATCTGGAGGTTTATCACGAAGTTGATAGACAAATTACACCGCATGCAACACTTAAAAAAATTTGGTTAACTTAAAATTTTTTTGTTAACTTAAAATTTTTTAGGGTGATCTCGTGTGACAAGGTAAGGGACAGTAAGCAATAGAAAAGAAGAAATCTAAAAAAACTGAAACATGAAAATAGCTCATCAAAACATTACATTACACTGACACAAAATGTTTTTGGGGAGTTTCACCCCTCCTCAGTGTCTTTGTGGTAATGCGGCTGAGCAACCGAAGCTGCAAAGACAAGGGATGAGCATGCTAGTACGAAATAATTTATAATCTCCCATCTTAAAATAGGAGATAATAACAACCCACTAAAAATAGGGGGGACCCACTCATGCTGGTTGAATGGGGGTGGCAGGAGGTACTGGCAATTTGAAAATCAATTTTTCAGGGGCGATCTATCAAAGTCAACAAGGGTCAAATCTTTTGGTAGAGCAGACAAAGTGTAGGATTTAGGGATGCCCTCATGTTTAATCAATGGACATGAGGGGTCCAACCACACAACAACAAAGACAAACAAGATCGTGGGTGCACGTTGATAGTAAAAAAAAGGGGGGGAATAAAAAGGAGGGGGAAAATAAAGGGGGGGTTGAAAAAAAGGGGGGGAAGTGGGAATCCATGAAAAACCAACAACGATGGTGGAAGCGGTGATGGTGGTAGCTGCATAACAGCAACGGTTGCGCGGAAACGACATAGTTAGCACGGCGGTAGCAGTGGTGGTGGCAGAAGCATAGAGGCAATGGTGACAAAAGTAGCAAAGGCAGCAGCAACAACCACACGAGAAACAGCTAAGATGGAAATAGAAAGAATAGAAGAAACAAAGAGCTGCAACAACGCAAAAGCTACAGAGGCACTGGTTGTAGTGAAAACACAACCAGAGCAGAAGAGATCAGCAAAGATGCAGGGCAATTTCCCAAGGCACGATGCTAAGAATGTAGCCTATTGCCATGGATCACTGAATCCAGTAATGTAATCAACCGTGATGAACCTGCAAAGGAGAACTAACCAAATATAGAAAAAGATGAAAATGGCAAGACTCCAGGAACAGCAGCAACTAGGTTGCTAGTATGCAGAGAACAACCTTACCTAGGCAACAGGATAGAAAAAAATTTTAGGTTAACTTAAAATTTTTTAGGGTGATCTTGTGTGGCAAGGTAAGGGACGATAAGCAATAGAAAAGAAAAAACTTGAAAAAACTAAAACATGAAAATAACTCATCAAAACATTACATTACACTGACACAAAATGTTTTCAGGGAGTTTCACCCCTCCTCAGTGTGTTTGTGGTAATGCAGCTGAGCAACCGAAGCTGCAAAGGCAAGGGATGAGCCTGCTAGTACAAAATAATTTATAATCTCCCATCTTAAAATAGGAGATAATAACAACCCACTAAAAAATGCAATGTGGATGCATCAAAAAAAAGCCCATCTCTCGATGGCCAAATTGTAGTTAGTATTCAGTGGTAAGCCGAACCCAAAGAAGGTTACCCTCACATCAAAAAAAAAGAAATCAACAACACTGCAACTTCACAATTGGCTCATACTTGGATCAACTTTGACCCTCCCATGAGTATACCGATGAAAGGTCAACGTTTTAGGGGCAAGCTACTTCATGCCATGGTCACCATCAACCGTGCTAACTTCGTGTTTTACATCATGATCCACTATTTGCATTTCATTTCCACAGTTTGCATTTCATCTTCATAGCATCGCCTATACCCCTTGTCCCTCAGAATAACCTTCTTCTCATAGCACTCTTGAACATGGCAAAACGATATCTAATCTTGTACCAATGAGTGATGTTGGTGGCATGTCTGCTATGGTGTTTTGTAATTCTTTGTCGATGTTTCTTAGGCCACTCCTCCAAATGTCAACAAAGAGGGGCCATTGAAACACCACAAAATTTTGGGTCTTAGCATCTCGACTACAAATTTGGCTAAGTGTCAAAACAGTTACACTTTGCCCATATTTTTTCAAGTGTTGAGTGTAGTTGGCACCAAACTACCAAACTTGAAAAAATTTTCTAAGTGTTAAGACAACGGCACTTTCTATAGCACCCTACTACGTTGTGTAGCGTAATGCAGCATAGCACACTGACACACTACAGTGTAGCATAGCGCTACAGTGCAACCCCCTACTACACTGTGTAGCATAGCACAGTGTAGCACACTAACATGCTACAATTCAACGTAGCGCTACAGTGCAACTCCCTCCTACGCTGTGTAGCGTAGCACATCGTAGCACACTGACACGCTACAGTGCAGCATAGCGCTATAGTGCAACACCCAGCGTCACAGTGTAACATCTTGTCATGCTACAGTGTAGCACCTGATCTGCATTTTAGGCTAATATTAGCCCTATAAATACCCCTGTGCCTTCTTTTGGAAAGGGGGTTTGCTTTCATTTTTTCACCAAAGAGGTAGTTGACACTTCCATTTGGCATTTTTAGCACTTTGGCATCCTAGCACCTATCTCCATGGGTGAACGAGCTCTAAAGCACACCATACCAATAGAGAAGCACATCAACATCGCGTGGTACACTGCAACCCCATTGCAAATTTGTACAACATCGCACAGGTACACCGTGGCTACCAACCCAATAGGCACAGTTCATCACAATGAGCACTAGACTTCATAGCCTGACACCACCGAGGTTGTGACTGTGCTCCCACTGCACCTATTGTACACTCTGTATACCTGTATGAATTAGCTATGCTACTTTTTTTTGGGGGCGGTGCATCTTCCTATTCAAACTCTCTTTTTGTCTAATTATAGCATTTATTTATTTTTTGGAATTTTCAAGCATTCAATCGTGTCCACTGTCTCGTTACGCACTTTAGCACGTTTCTACTGCTGTGCACATTACGTTTTCTTTTATTTTACCACTAGGTGTTCCATTCAGAATAATTGTTTACAAAAGGGTTATTGTACACCAATTAAGTCCTTGTCTAATCGACCAAATCGTTCAACGCACCCTATTTCCGTTTCTCTCCAGCATGGCCCTCACACAGATCCAGGGTTAAACTGTACACCCGGCAACCTCTCGGTGTTCCAACCACCGACGTTTTTGATCGCTACATTCTTCTAAGATGGGTACACAATGCGTAGTTGAGCCAACTCTTACTTAATGTTGTCAAAGGCATCTTGGCATTGGTCAGTCCACTCATAATGAACTCCCTTTTTAAGCAAGTATTGCATGGGTTGTAGCTTATTTGTAGGTCTTGAGATGAACCTATGAATAAATTGCAATATAACTTCTAATTCTTGTAGCCCTTTAAGATTAGTAAGTTCTACCAAGTTGGTTATGGCCTTAACTTTATCAAGATCAACACATATCATCTTACCTTAGATACTATGAAACCAATCATCTTACCAATTTTAATGCTAACGACACACTTCTTAGGATTAATTCTAAGCTTGTACCTGAGACATCGTTGAAGGACCAGGTTTAGGTCATATGCATGATCATTGGCCTTGAGGTCAAGGGTTTTAACTATGTAATTGGATCATTTGAGGGACTTCTCTATTGAGGCTATATGATCAAACAGGCTCTTGGGTTCAACATCTAGGTAGTCAAGCTTAATTACTCATTTGACATCATCATAATATTTTTTTAGCATAAAAGGTAGGTAAATGTGTACCCATGTATCCATGTCCTGATCCTACATATCAATAAAAAAACATATTAATTGGCATCTGTATAGTATAATTGTTAAATAATGCTAAAATAATGCAAGATACTATAGTAATAGAACATCATGGAGTAACAAAAGGGTAAAACAAAATGGAACAATGCAAAACAAAACTAAGACGATCGTAGCATAGTAAATTAAGGCTAACCAAGTCAAAACAATGTCATAACATGCTAAAAAAAGGTCACAAAGAATAAATCAAGGTAAAACAAGGTGAAACAAGGACCAAATGATGTAGAGTAAGGGACAAATGAAGATCAAAACCATGCAAAATGATGTCAAACAAGGTTAAATGAGGTCCTAATGATGCCAAATGACATCGAATAATGCCAAATGATGGTAAACAAGATCAAATGTGGTCAAATGATGGTAAATGTTGTTAAAATGTGGTAAAATGAGGCCAAATAATTCAAAAAATGACGTAAAGGGATACTAAATGACATCAAAATTTTTACAAAATATTGTCAAATGATGTTAAATGATATCAAGTAATGCCAAAATGATACCAAATGATGGTAAATGACATAAAATGATGAAAAAAATGATATCAAATGAAGGTGAATAAGGTCAAACAAGGCAAAATGATACCAAAATAAAGCCAAATGACACCAAATAATACCAAACAAAGTGAAATGGTGCCAAATGATGTCAAATAATGTTGAAATAAGGTCAAAAGATGTAAAATAACATTAAATGAGGTTAAAATGGTGCAACAAGATGTTAAATGACTCCAAATAATGTCAAAATGATGGAAAATTGATGTAAAAATGATGTCAAGTGAAGTCAAATAGTACCAAAATGATATAAAATGATGTTGAAATGGTAAAAGATGTTGAATGGTGTTGAATGGCATCAAATGATGTCAAAATGTTACCAAATCATATTAAATAAAATCAAAAAATGAAAAAATAATATCAAATGAGGTCAACAAGGCTAAACAAGGTCAAACAATATTGAAATAATGTAAAATGGCCCTAAATGGCATCAAATGATGTCAAAGGAAGTCAAGCACATTCAAATAAGGTCAAAAAAGTTGAAAATAATATTGAACAATAATATTTTTGTTTTTAGATGCTTTTATGATAAAGATAGGGAAAAACCTAGAAAAAATAGGCTTTAAATTACTAAAACAAGTACATATTTGGGGAAAATTGGTAGAATAAATAAAAAATCTAGTGAAAATAATTAAAATAAGAAAAATACCTTGTAAAAAATAGTTAAAATAGGAAGAATCTTGTGAAAACTACTATGAATTGCTAGAAAAATGATTTTTTGAGGTAAAAAAATTAAATAAGCTAAAAATTGGTGTACCCAACATGTGAAGCTAGAATTCCAAACTTGTCAGCGTCATTGTTTTACAATCCCAACATGTAGGACTTGCATCCCTAATGTCTAGGTAGTTTGACTTGGATTTTGCGCTTATGGAACCCACCAGGGTAGCATCTAGGTCATTTTGTTATCATCCATTGGTGGTATGGATTTCACATATTGGCCCATGCAATACCACAACATGTGAAGCATAGTACCCCAATGTGTGGAACTTGCATGATAGTTTAGAAGAGTTTTTTACTGAATTTTTGGCCTTTCCAAGCACTTATGATAGTGTCCAAGGCTTGGGAGATAGAACTACAATTTTTGAAACTTCTTGGCATAAAGTGTGATATGTTTTGAGCAAGTTTAATCTTGTTATTTCCCCACACATTGACTAACATGTTGGGAAGTGGTTTTCCAACATGTCGAGGCTTAGGTGCCAACTTGTGAGGGTTCTAGGGGTGGTTTTGACAAGGTTTTTTGCTTCTATATGCTTTTAGGGCAGCATCTAGGGTTTTGCAGCATGTTGGATCATTTTTGGTGCAAGTTGTAAGTGGTCTTAAGTATGTTTAAGGTGGTTTTTGTGTCACACATTTGCTCACATGTTGAAAAGTGGTTTTCCAATGTGTAGAAGCTTGGGTGCTAGCTTGTAGGATTTTTTTAACTAAGTGTTTTATCTCTCCAAGCTCTTGTGGCAGTAGCTAGGGTTTGGACTAAAGACCTATAATTTTAGAAGTTATATTGAACAAGATAGAAGCTTGTAAAAGGCCACACATTGGAAGGTGCCTTTCCAATGTGTGAGATTAAACTTGGCTATTTACAAGGATCTTTGACTAGTTTTTTTTTTTTTTTTTTGTGCTTCCAGTTTTTTGTGCCAGTGTTTGAGGCTTAGAGGAGAATTTGCAAACTTTTGGGATTTTTAAGGCCAAGTATGAGTTGTTTTGTGTAAAGATATATGTGTATTTTCCTCATACATTGGCTCACATGTTGGGGAGTGGTTTTCCAACATGTGGATTCCAAACCTCCACATTATGGATGCCCAAAAGTGATTTTTTATTTTTGGAAAATTTGGCTACAATTCCTAGGTTCTAGTGGGTCCTCTAGGAAACATGTGAGCAAATTTTTAATGATGTGTTTTTATGTTCACTTCCCACACATTGTTCCACACATTAGATAGTGGTTTTTTCAACATGTAGAAGAAAGGCCTTTAGGTTCTATATGTTGCCCTACATGTTGGGAGGTGGTTTTCGAGCTTGTAAGGCTATAAATGAGAGATTTTCAACAAATATCCAACATACTAGGCTTCTTTATTCTTATATTCCTGAATTTCAATTTGTGAAGGGTTTCCCTAGATTTCAAAGGATCTTTTATTGCCAAAGTTTAAGGCACTTTGGAAGGATTTTGAAAATAAACTTCAACGTTGGAGGCTCTTTCTCATCCATTCTTCCAAAGGCAACATATAAGAGCTAGAGTGTTGTTCAAAATCCCAAATTGCACAACTTCCCAATAATCTTGGCTTCTACTCATCCTTGTTGATAGCATTGTGGTAGCAAAACCAAGAATTTTAAGCTTTTTCCTATAGCAGTAAAGGCAAAATTCACAAACCTTAGAACCATGGTAAAGAAGATTGGATTGAGAAGTTAGGATTCTATTTTGGATGAGGCAGAGGAGGCAATATACATTGTATCAATACTTCTAGATTCTTTTACATGCAAAGGATCTTCTTCTAGGACCACCAGGTACCAATTCCTCACCATTTTTTTGATTTTTTACAATTTTGTAAAAACTTTTTCCCACATCTAAGCTATCCTAAGTCGAAACTTTTTCTTATGATCATGTCAAATCCAAGATATAGGCCTGTCAATTAGATTAGAAGTGAAATTTTGAGTTTTGGTCATTGATTGGGAAAATTTTGAATTTTCCCCACACCTACGATTAGTGTTTTTTCCCTAGTTTCAATTCATTTTGGCTTAATTTTGATATTTTTTCTAGACTACATATGCTAAAATTTTGTAGTTGTAATCTCATAGATCTATTTTTCTAGGTTTTTCAACTATATCAAAGGTGGAATCATATTTTTTTTGAATTTTTTATGGATTTTTTCCAAACTATTTTTCAACATTTTGGTATGTTTTCCCAAAATTTTGCAGTTTTCAAATGGAAAAATTAGCAGCATTTGGGATTTTCTATAGTCTTCTGGTTAGTGTTTATCGTCTCAAGGTATTGCAAATTTAGTGTAGAGGGCTTCTAGGTAAAGTTGGTAATTTTTGAAATCTTTTACAAATTTTTCTCAGAGGGTTTACTGTAGTTGATTCACTACAAACTCAAGTTTTCTCAATTAAAATTTTGTGCAATTTCAAGTTTTTTAACTTTGTTACTATGTCATTGATGTTACATTTCAACTGTCATAGTTGTGTTCTCTACATCCAAGGCCAACAATATTTTTTTAGAATTTTTCTAGAATTTTTTCCAACTTCCAAGATCTGGACTATCAATTTTGTTTGTATAATTTTGATGTTTAAGATAGTGTTGGCAGTGTTAGGTACTTGTGCATGGTTTTTGATAATCTTGGGTTTTCCATAGGTTTATAGCCAACATGTGGCACCATTTGTGCTTAACCCCACAACGTGTGAAGGGTTTTGGAGCTTTTAGTGGGAAGGTGTGGCTACGTGTAGGCTCTAAGAGCCTAGAAAACTTATGTTTTTTGTTTTCACTTTTCTCACATCCCTAAATTTTAAGCTTATTGAATTTTATTGACCATCATACTTTGGAAAATCCCATTCACTAAATCCCAACAATGTCAATTTTGGTTCTAGTGTGGTCAACAACTTAGTTTTATGTCAAGTGTTTGTGATAATGCTTGTTTTAATGCTTTTTAATATAAACTATTTATTAAAATGTCTAACTAGTTTTTCACTACATTAAATACTTGTCAAGGTGTCAACTTTGGTTTTTCACTATGTGAATTAAGGTGTAAAGAGGCTACACTTGGTTTGTATTGGAATGGCAAATATGTTAGTGGGCTTGCTGGTCTTGTCTATTTTTAGTTTAGTACTAATATTATCATTTCATAGACCATTTATATTTTCTTTTTGTTAATTTTTGTTTTAGTATATCTATAATTTTCTATGGTCTAATTGCTATGTGTTTTGGCTATGTACAAGGCCTTTTTAACACCTATCTTGATTGTCATTGAGTTGGTGGAAATTTTATGTTGCACAGGAATCATTATAGAAAAGAGCTTGAACCCCAATATGAACCTTGACAACCACACACCAATATGGTTTAGACCTAGTGCCAAATAATATCAAATGTACCTACTCCACAATTATAGTGTGATCATCTAGTCTCACTTGGCTATAGATGTTGCAGCTGTAATCACAAAGACTCTCTTGGTGGGGTCTTCTAACTATTTTTTAAAGTTCATGGTTGATAATCTTAACATACAAAGAGAAATAATGTAGCATAATACTTCATATTCTATGGGAATTCAAAGGTTATCACAGATCTAAGATATGCTAGAGTATTCTCAATACAATGCCAACAACACTCTAATGCTAGACCACCGCATAAACACTCTATTCCAAAATCCTCCAAAAAATATCTACCTAGTAGTAGTATAAGTATGGTTTTAAACTCATATGTTTTATCTATTTTTGGCTTTAGTTTTTCTTGTTCTAATGGTTTTATGCTTTGGATTTTGCAAGTATAGGATGCACAATGATGTATTGGTGAGAATTGACCAAACCTTATCTATCACTCATACAACTTTAGAGGAGTTTTGAAAAGGTGAGGTCATTAAAGTGCAAGTTCTTAACCATCTTGATGATGAGTTTGGTAGGTACCTCACACAATCCTCCCATATATACCAACCATTCATAGCTACCAATCATGTACACACATGGTGGGATCATCGAGACCTACAAGCACATATGCTAGTTTAGCCTAACGCTTTAGCCTTGTCCAAGCTTGAATAGTACAAGTTGTCAAAGTATGATCAACTACTTTTAGTTTTTGTGTTATTTTTCTTTTTTATTTTTATAAAGTTTTAAATTTTTTTTGGTTTAATTTTTTGTTTTTGTGGGTTTTTGATTTTTCATAAGGCTAACCGATCAACTACGTTGTATCATAGATTCTGTGCATAAGTCTTTAGTCACTATGACTATTTTAGGCCATGCTGAGAAGAAACTTCAACTCAAATAGGGTGAGGTGGACTTATCACAAAAATGGCTAGAGCAAATAGCTTTCAAGGCTATCCAACAAAGACTTACTGATGTAGGTTTGTTTGACATGTTGCCTAACTCATTAATGTCACCTACTAAGATGTTGAACGTGATTCGTTCTTTTGATGAGGGGGTCACCAAATTCATCACTTGTGTCCATGATTTTCCCATGGTTTTGAGCATTAATGTATCTATGTTTAGCAAACACTTTGGAATATCTTTTGGTGGTGTCAAGGTAGACATTAGAGAAGGGAATGATATAGGTCATAGACAGAAAATGGAGGCTTGGCTTAACTCTCCTCTTGATGCTACATTGTCTTTTTAGCAAATGTAAAGTTGAAGAAGCCAATAAAACCTATCCACTTTTCCATTCTAAAGCCTTTTTTATGTTACTATTGTAGAAGAAAACCATAGGGATTCAACAGGCTTAGACACTAGAAAAAAGTATTAACTAATCATACAAGATTTGATTGGGCTTATTTTTTTATCAGTAGGCTCTAGAATGAAGTTTGAAAGCTTTGTAATAACCTTGACTTCATATATCACATGCATTTCATGTTTTTCTATGCATATCTTAGAAGGTTCACTAAGTTCTTATTAATTAGGAAGAATGAAAACTCAGTAGCACGCAATGGTTTCCAACTTTCCAAGCCTTGGGCAAAACACATCATAGAGGTGATGCATTTCGAAGGCTCATTGACAAAATATATGAGTGAATCACTATCTATTACCACTAATAATTTTAGTGATATGCGTGATTATTCCCCTAACAACATAGGGATGGAGCCCTAGGCTATGCATGGCAATGCAAAGAAAATAAAAAGGATATGTGCAGAAGCAAATGGCACTACCAAGGATGAGGAGGTCACAAACTCAAGAAAGCACTCTTGTTGTTAAGCAGCCAGCACATAAGAAGTTATCCATCAAACTTAACTAGGTTAATGATTCTATTAGAGGTATTTATATATATATATATTATATTTTTTGTATTTTTATATTTTTATTTTTTGTGTTATTTTTTTTTATATTTATATTTTTTTATTGTTAAAGTGTGTTTACTAATTTGTTTCATCTTTATTAAATTCAGTTAGTTGTAGGAAAGAAATAGGAACTAGTTGCCCAAACTATTGTAGAGGAATAATGACATAAGGAAGAACAAAAAAGGGAATCCAAGAAAGCTCTAGATGTTATGGATTCAACCTTTGATGATTGGCCTCTAGAATGTAATCCTTCAATGGATGTGCCTCATGATTTTCCTAGTAAACTTTAATGTTGTTTCTATTTATGTTTTAAGTTTTTCACACTTTTATTGTAACATGTATTTCATGGTTATGTTCATTGCAATGCATGAGCCTTCTCTAGAAGCATCAACATCTACATTCCATCCCACTCCTTGGGTGGAGGTCCCAAACAAGATAGAGTTCATGCAAGAAATGGTAGATGACATGGTTGATAGATTGCAATAGATAGCTCCTGAAGTTGGTAATTTCAATGTTTTTGTTTTAAATTAATGTTGTAATATTCTATTTTTTTTGCTTATGTTTTCATGTGTTTTAATGTTTTTACTATCTTTAATGTTTTTATTGTTTTTAATGTTTTTACTATCTTTAATGTTTTTATTGTTTTTAATGTCTCTATTATTTTTAGTATTTTTACTATTTTTAATGTTTTAGTAAATTTTAAATGTTTTTCTTTTTATATATTTTGTTATCTTTTGTGTTTTTTGGCTATGAAAATATCCAAAGTTAGATGGCATTCTACACGTGACATAGAATTTGATGGTCTCCTTGAGTTTCCACCCAAAGTGGAAAATGTTCCATGAAGGTTATACAAAGGGGCTACCAAGTGTGATATATCATGTGTTAAGGCAACTTGGGAGTCCCAATGCTCCAATGAGTTTCTCTGGGAGAGGGTTATGACCTTAGAAAAGAAAGGGTTATGACCTTAGAAAAGAAGAATATGTAGCTAGAAGCTAAGAACAGGAGCCTTAAAGATCACAAAGAGTTTATAGATGTCCATATGCCCAATAGAGACTCTCTATGAACTAAGGAAATTGAGTGGTCAAACTACTAGAGTGTCATCCAAAGTAAGGTTACTCTAGCCAAGAGCAACATTGAGAAAGGCATGTAGATGGAGCTGCTAGCTCATAAGTCTAAGGATTAGAAAGATTATTATGCTTGGATATTAGAATGGAAAAAGAAACAGAATGCACACAAGCATCAATAGAAGGCAGAAAATAAGAGTTACCTAAAATTATGGCATGAGGAGGCCATGGAGCAATGAAAACAAGAGCTATTTGTGTAGGGGATAGGTGTAGAGGACACATTTAGGATGTTTGCAAAATTAGTGGTAGAAATTGATTCTCCCACTCCTCATATCACTACAGCTCTAACCTTTCTTGAGCTTCACTTAAGTGAATAGGTATAGAAAGATGAAAGATCTTGGTGAGAGTGCATCTGAGAGAAATTAACTAGGCTAATATGAGTAAAGAGAAAATCCTTCACACATTCGAGACTAGCCTCCAAAAATTTTCTTCTATAGAAATCACTTCCAAATCCCTTGAGGTTTGTGAAAATATGTTTTTATTTTTATGTTATAATTTTTATTGTGTTTTTTGTTACTTTATGGTTATACTCCTTGATGAGTCACGGTCTATTAGGCCCTGATATCAGGTACATGATATCGAGTGCATGATATCACAGCCTAGATACGATATCGTATACACGATATTGTGATTCCTATGTCAGCCTATAAATACAATACTTAGGCACACAGTTAGATAATAGTTAGTTAGTTAGAAAGTTAGAAATTCTTTTCTTTTCTTATAGTCAGTTTTAATGTTCTTTCCAAGTGCATGCCTGCAGTGTGATGTTTGTAATTGTACAGAACCTTTGTTCGAGTGTAACATACTTGGACACACACACGATTGACAATAAAGATTGAGATTACTCCATCATTGCAGCATTCACTTAGCTTTTAATTTGTTTTAATTATTTATTATTTATTATTGTTTTCTTAGTTAATATTTCCTTTATCATCATTTACTATTCTTGTTGTTAACGTGGAATGACTACGCCTTAATCATGAACATTTAAGTGTAACTACATGATAACCCAGTAGCATATCAAGTAGTGCTTCGAGTGATATGTGCTTGGTAATCCTAGAAGTAGTACACGAAGTCCAAGATGCGCACAGATGAATAGGGATGGATGCTCATTACACTTAGGCTAACTTAGATATTACTTCCTATTGCCCATTAGCTTAATTAAGTTATCTCTCATTGTTCTTAAGAGTAGCATAGTAGTAGGCATCACATCATACACCTCACTCTGGACTAAATCATACGTGACAAAGCAAATACTAGTACAGGTGGAAAGATAGTGAGTTGTGATGAACATATAACTGTCTAGGTGGCACAACTAGTCCATCCATGGAGTTTGACCGAATCTTGCGTACATGCTCATATTCATATGGTTGAGCATACGGGTACCTCGCCACTCATCATTGGTGTCATTGCCAGGAATGGTGCTAGTTATCTACATTAGTTATATCATATAGGGTCATTGTAACAGGGTATTAATGATATATCTTTCAGACAAAGAAATTAAATTCAATTAAGTCACACACAATTCACAACAATGTCTCTTTCACAAGACAACAATAATGCAACATCTAACAAGGAAATTCATTGGAGAATCAACGAAATTTATGATGATGATGAAGTTTGAAGTACTCAATCTTATGTAGGAGTTTCATATGTTCATAGACACCCCAACAATACTCAAGCACTTTTATCATCCAACTCAGATACCTCTAGTGAAGATGGGACATCCCCTAGAATGAGGAGGCCCGTAAGGCCTAAGACCTTCTCAATGGTCAGCAAGGGATGATTGGGAGACTTACAAAAGTCATGATGAGTCTTTCAGTTCCCTCTCTTCCTCCACTCTTTCAACATCGAGTTGTGACACGGATGACTATTCCTTAAGGCATTGGCATACAAATAAAAGTTTAAACCATGGGCAAAATCAAGAACGCCAATATGAACATAGAAAACATTGTCCCAACTCACGAACTCATAACCTATTTAGCAACAATGAACCCCTGCTGGCCACTAAGAGCCTAATGCATATAATAGAGGCCATTCAAATATCCCATAGGAATCACAAGGAAAGCTGTCTACCTAGGTTGGATTTAAACAACTTTCCTAAGTTCTCAAGAGGCTATGATTTAGATCCACAACATGATTTACAAGCCTTCTATGATGCCTATGTATGGAACAACATTGAGAATGGGTGGCAAAGGCTTAATCTCTTCCCTATGTCACTCATTGGCCAAGCAAAAGTATGGTACAAGTCTTTAAAACCAAATTCAATTCGTCATTGGCCTACAATGGTAAACCTTTTCAATGAAAGATATCAAACCTATGCAAGAGTGTCAGCCTTGAGGAGATAAATCCAAGAGTGGAAACAAGGACAACATGAACCCTTGGACATGGCCTTAGAAAGATATTACTCTTTGTTAAAAAAAATGCCCAAGCCATGGGTTCTCTAAGGAAAGGCTAATGTATCACATCATGGATGGCCTCCATAATGAAATAATGGAGACCCTAAGGATGTATGCCCCAAGTCAACTATATGAACTACAAACCCATCAATTCCAAGAGCTTATTAAGTGGGTAGTAAAAGAAGATAGCCAAATGGGAGAATGTTAAAAAATCTCAATAGAACCAAACTCTTGAAATAACAAAGGTCCATAATTATGAAGAGGAGAAATCGGCTCACCTCGAGGGGGTGAAACTGTCCCCACCTTTGCCAATACTAAAATCACTAGATGAAATCGAGGAAAATATCAATAAGATGACAGAGTGGGTACATGAAAAATGTCGAGAATATGTAGACATTATTAGAGGAAGACCCATGCAAGATAACATTGACGACCTAAACAAACAGAGGATACCAAACCTAGAAATAGAATAGAACATCATTAGACAATCGAAAAGAAGGTCTGAAGAAAATAAGCATACGGGCTAAACTACAAATCATAAGTATCAATGCGATGTTTTCCTATACAATCATGCAAAAGGCCAATGCCTAATCTTGTCACATCTACATGAGCATTGGGAAAACATGTTACATCTGGATTTCATACAGAAGTACTATGCTCAACCGCAATGGCAAAACCCTAGTTGTGAAGGAGACCCTCGCCAAACTGGCCGCACCCTTCGTATCACCCAAAACCAAGCACTTATTATGTTCAACACCTTGTTTCTCCAACTGCATCAACATCCTCTACTTCACCTCGTCGTTATCACTCTTTTGAGTATCATCAATCCATGTCCTCTCCTATGAGATCACAACATCATGTTCCTTACACTCCTCCTTACTCTCAATATTTGCCTACTGCACCTCCTTCTACATCCCCACTAGTTGTACCAGAAGGTTTTACACCATAGCACCAACCAATGAACATTACTTGTGTTTCTACTATCAATAGTAGTGGGAGTCCTCCACAACATCAAAAGCATCCTTTCTTTAGGCATGGTCATAGAAAGAGATAACATGATTTTGAAACCACTACATCCTCCAATGTAGCACAAGCCCAACACAGTGATGCACCTTCCTCTTCAAACTCAATGCCTCCTATTACCTTATCTAGGCCACCAAGTAATACTCCAACAACTATGCAGCCCAATGAATCTAACAACGTGAGGAGACATATCGATCCTTGCATACCATCTTATGGTCATGGGTGCCATAGTGGGTCAACTTCTTATCACATGATCACATCTTATAATCTACCCCACTATGCCTACTTTAATCAAGTGTGTGAACCCCAATTTGGGTACATTCCTTCCACTACACCAAAAGACACCTAATGGTTTGGATATGACCAAACCCTAATATTTCCAACATGCATGGATCCTAACTCTCCATTTATTAATTTTTTCAATGATCAAAGGTATAATCATGGGGAATACCCCTCATTTTAATTAGTAGAATTAGTAAACTTTTTTCCTTTTCTTTGGTATTATAATTTTTTATTTTTACAATTTTTTGTTTTTCAATTTTTTGTCTTCCAATTTTTGGTTTTCTAATTTCTCATTTTTTAATTTGTCATTTTATATTTTTTGGATAATCTCATATGTGAATAAAATACTCATGTAACCCATCATTTGAGGCGTTGTTCTATGTTATCAAGTCACAAGTGACTAATTATTTGGATAATAAGCCCACAACATCCATCCACCCATTCTATTAATAAGAGGTTCTTGCTCTAGGTATGATGATATTCTTATTATTGTCAAAACTTAAAGTAACTTTGCACTCATTATGCCCAGAACAAAGAGTGAAGAATTGGAGAAGAGATTGTAGAGATCAAGATCTGAGGTAACTTACCTTGGGCACAATGAATCCTAAGTGTTGTGGCTCCTAGTGGTGGTGGCTCCTAGTGGTGGTGGTGGCTTCAATTCATCTCATCTCATGGTCCGAGTACTTCTAACTTGTGTCTTATGTGGCATAGAATTCACACCTCATAGCGATGATACTTAACATATGTGTGTTTTTTTGCATAGGTGTGGGTTGCATTTAACCCTTCTAGTGCCTATGGACATTTTAAGGTGTGGTTATTCAAGGACAATATAGGTTGAAACCTGCTTTGTGGAGGATCCACTTGCATGACTTTTGTAATTTGTGCTTGTTGCACACCACCACATCATTTTATACCCTCTGAGTACTCTGTTGTCAAATCTATTCTTTCCTTTGTTATCATTTTAATTAAACATTTCTTAGAACCATTACATGTCCTTTTTCCTCATCCTTTTCAAAGAACTTCATTATATGACTCTACTTCATTACACTTTTGGTGCCTCAATATCCACTTCCCCTTACCCCAAACCTTTTGAATCGACCTCAAATCCTTCAATTTTGGCCCTAAAACTTGAAAAATAATCAATTCTACTAAGTACCCTATCTTATAGGGATGTGATATTCGGTCTAACGCGATACTGGGTATGCACTATCACGTATGCAATATCGCATCTATAAAAACTATATATATGGGACCCCCACACACTATAGAAGTCATTTTCAACAATTGATGCAGGGGAGTTGTTCAAATTGTCTTCCATAATTTTTAGCAATTTGCAAGACTAAATTCAACCCTCAATATTTCACTCTTCGATGCTCTGATTTATTTTCTAATTGAACCTAATTAAACCTAGAATGTTTAACTTAGTCATGGGGGAGGGGTACTGTAGAACTTGCACATCATTTTTTTGAAATTTGCTATCGCTCAAAGGATACCATAGGGGTAAGTACTATTGAAAATTCATGCCAAACTAATTTTCTTCCTTCACCAAAGTCATCTAAATTATTATATGAGTCACCTAAGTAGATCAGATCCCACATTAAGCTTTTAGAACAACTTCCTTGAAAAATTTCAAACTCTAGAATCACACTAAGCAGAGAATTAAACATTTATTAAAGGTAATGAGTAAGGTATGAGATAACTAAATTTCTTTAAATAACCTTACTAACAAGCGATCTTTGTGTGATTATAGATGGCCTCTAAAAGAGGACAGCAAGGAGGACCTTCTTAAGGTGCAACTAAACGTCCGAGAGGAGGTAGAGGCTAGAAACCTCGAGTGGAACATGTCAAGCAAGAGGCCCACTCATTCAGCATTCACAAAGAAACCCTTTCAACAATGCAATCTGGCCATGAAGAAGGTGGCTAATTTAGAGCCCCAGAACTAGGGCAACATCTTACACTATCCCCTAAATGTCTCCAAGCCATTCAGGAGAAGCCCACCTTTGCAGCTATGATAGTGGAGCTCAATTTTGGGCCTTTCACTGAGTTCACCCATGAACCAGTGAAAACTTAATTGAAGCATTTCCACTATGGCCCATCCTCTCATTGAGTGGTGATTGGTATTTGGGTGAAACGTATCAATTCTGGCATGGCAAGGAGGAAGGCACCATTGCCAATGTAGGTGGTATCTCCATTGATTTTTCTACAAAGGCCATTGCAAAGGTCCTAAATCCTCCAAATGAGGGACCAAAAGTTGCTCATTTATTCACTTGCTGAATTGCAGATGTAAGGAAATTATGATTCAAATGAGCCTACGACAAGGAGAATAAAGTTTGTGGAGAATTGACCCTAGAAGAGAGGATCTACTTTAAGATCGGTACTTATCACCTTTTCCCCACCAAATATAAATAGATTATTTAGTTACGTAGCATGGGGCTATGCAATTTTGATGGAAAAATTTAATATGAATCTACCCATTTATATCTGATAGAGATATTAAGGTGCTTTGAAGAAGGGAAAATAGGGAAGCTTGCTTTGCCTTTCCTTTGTCTTATCAAGAAGCCATGCAGATGTGCCAAGATCTTGGGCTACATAAATGATGTTCCTAGAAAAGCCCAAAACACTTCATATGTTGAACTGCTCAAATCATCGGTGCCTTGAAAAGATGCTGGCAAGTAGTTAGAACAAGAGGGAGAGCAAATGGTTGGACCCACTACACCTCAAATAGTAGGACCCAGCCAACAACAGGAAGTAGGGCCTAGCACATAGCCTATAAGCCAGCAAGTCTAGCAATCATCACCACTGCAACAAGACTATCGACTATCTATCAATCATCTCTAAACAATCACTGAGATGATTAGTTGGGAAGACCATGATGCCAAAAAATTATTCAAGGTCATTGATGATGTTGTACAGCCCACTGTTTCTACCAACCCTACAAGTAGACATATTTTATTGATTTCAAAAGGAGAGTCCCAGTGGTCTCAACAAATCTCTGGGAATGCTACATCTTTCTAAGTCAAGTTGAAAACTAGTGAAGGAGCCACAGTGATGGTCATGCAACACTAGGATGTAGTAGGTGCAATAGAGGTGGTTGCAGACCACATCAAAGAATCGTTTAACGTTCTTGTTATGGCACTAGTAGATTTCACAGGAGCACATGATGCTCAAGCTTTGGTCGGTCCCTCAATGACTCTTGCGGGACATGAGGATGTTTTAGATCGGTTGCGACAAATAGGACAAGTTATGATGTACTTGTTTAACATTCCCCAAGATGTCATCATAGCACAATCAGACCTCATTTCCACCAAAGGAAAACTGGTCATGGCTGAAGTTAGGGTTGAGTACGTAGAAGGAGAATTACAAAGATTGCAAGAAAATCTTGTCACCCTACAAGCTAATTGATAAGATCCTTCCCAATTTATCGTAGCTAACCAATTAGACATTTTCAGAACCAAGCAACTTAAATAAATTGATGGAAGAAAATAAAAAGATGGCAATGGAAAAAGAGAAGGCTGATTAGGATGCTTCAAAAACACAAGCTCATACATATGCACATGTTAAAGCTCTCGAGGCCTTACAAGAGGAAAATAAATTTCTTGTTGTTGAAAATCTTTGGTTGACAACAGTTGAGAAACAAAAGAACATTCTCAAAGAAAGTTTCCAACAAATGTGAGAGTAACTAGTTTGAGTCAACCAAGACATGAACCACTTGGCCAAGAAGAATAGAACCATCTCCATGGAGGAGGTCTGTGCCATCCAACAAAAGATGGCCATAGAAATAAGTGTGGCAAAATAAGGCCAAAAAGCATGACAAGTTAAAAGAACACTTTTGCAACCAGATGGGAATGTACAAGGAAATCATTGAAAAGGAGATCCGTATGGCTAAGGTTCACATTAATTCTTTCAGTGCTCAACACACTGACTGGCAAGCCATACTAGATACTTATGCCTTCACCCACCAAGAAAAATTAAAAAGTTGAGACCTATAGATGCAAGATCTCATAGAATACATGGAGTTGGAAAATCTATGATATGCAAACTTGGCCATGTTAATAGCAAGGCACCTAAGAACTGAGCTCAAGAAGTAGGTAGCTACCACCTATGCTAAGTATGAGACAGAGTTTGTGGAACGTAAGAAGACATTGCAAAGATTAGAGGTGGCAAACTCAAAATTGGAGGTAGTAAACGCTAGCTACCAAAGTTAAAAAAACCTAGTAGCAAATTTGGCTTAATAGCTTATGAATTATTAGGAACTC
This sequence comes from Gnetum montanum, assembly GCA_015680685.1. Classification (NCBI taxonomy): domain Eukaryota; kingdom Viridiplantae; phylum Streptophyta; class Gnetopsida; order Gnetales; family Gnetaceae; genus Gnetum; species Gnetum montanum. Next base: position 663,426 of record MNCI01016050.1, on the reverse strand, counting down.
AAGGATAAAGCTAGAGCCTATGAGGAGGAACAACGGTTGTTTGCGACATGGTATTTCAAGGCCAATCAAATGTTCTCGCAATTGTCGTGTCCATGGGAAGTGCTAGTTCCATCAAACATTGGAACATCAACATGGACGGTGCATGATCCTTGAATAGAGGAGGAAAAAATTTAGGCGCTTCTTCAAAGGCATTCATTTTAGAAGCTTGGAGCACAAGACAAAGGAAAGGTTCCCATGGAGGAGCCACCACCACCAAGAACCACATGAGTTCCACAAATTTTGTATTTTGTGTTGGTGTCCAGATTTTTTTTTGTCTAGTCCCACACTACGGCATGAAATAGTTCATGATCATTCAATAATCCCATACCTATCCACTGTTTGTAATCGAATGAGCTTGTCCCTCATTTTATTGGACTCAAGGATGAGTTTTTATTTAGTTGTGAGGGTATGACGAGTCATAGTCTACCAGGCCCTGATATCAAGTACACGATATTGGGTGTGCAATATCACAGCTTGGATATGATATCATGATTCCTGTGTTAGCCTATAAATACAGCACTCAGGCACACAGCGAGATAACAATTAGTTACTTAGAAAGTTAGAAATTCTTTTCTTTTCTTATAGTTAGTTTTAGTGTTCTTTCTAAGTGCATGCTCGTAGTGTGATGCTTGTAATTGTATGGAACCTTTGTTCGAGTGTGACGTACTTGGACACGCATACAATCAGCAATAAATATCGAGATTACTCCATCATTGCAGCATTCACTTAGCTTTTAATTTATTTTAATTATTTATTATTTATTATTTTTTTCTTAGTTAATATTTCCTTTATCATCATTTACTATTCCTATTATTAGTGCAAAATGAGTACACCTTAATCAAGAACATTTAAGTGTAACTACATGGTAACCTAGTAGCATATCGAGTAGTGCTTCGAGTGATGTGTTCTTGGTAATCCCAAAAGTAGTACACGAAGTCCAAGATGCGTACAGATGATTAGGGACGAATGCTCATCGCACTTAGGCAAGCTTAGATCTTATTTCCTATTGCCCATTAGCTTAATTGAGTTATCTCTCATTGTCCTTAGGAGTAGCATAGTAGTAGGCATCACATCAAACACCTCACTCTAGACTAAACTATACATGACAAAGAAAATACTAGTCCAAGTGGGAAGATAGAAAACTAGGATCAACATATAACTGTCTAGGTGGCACAACTAGTCCATCCACGGAGTTTGACCAGATCGCGCATACACACTCATATTTGTATGGTTGAGCGTAGGGGTATCTTGCTGCTCATCACTCCTTGATCATTATGATTACTAATTGTTTGCATGTTTCATTATTTTTAGGCTTCAGGCAATAGTGGTGGTGACATTGATGATGATCCTCCTCTTTCTCCTATAGCTTAGTCTTGGTTACTGTTGGACATGTCATGTTTTGTTGTTTTTCTTATGCTATTATAGTTATTCTTTATTTTGGTCATCATAGCCCTGAAGACTATGTATTATTATTTTTTTTGTTGTCATGTGTTGCACAGTGTAACTATGGTTATTGTTATGGATATTTTATATTTTTAATGTTATTTGTGCCATAGTGTGGCCATGGCTACTATTTTGATTTTAAATTTTTTTGTCTTTTAAGTTTTATAGTTTTTATTTCATTTTATATTTCTTAGCATTAAAGACTACAAGTTAGAATAATAAGGTTACAAAATAAAATTTGGCGATAAAATCAAGTATACAAGTGTAAAAAAAATGCATAACCTTTAAGTAAAAACTAAAAATAATATGACGAAGTAGGTAGGCTGTAATGTTCATAATAGGAAGATAAGTGATGCCACAAATTTGCCAATTTTAGGCCTTGGCAAACCATATTTTGTTTTAGTTGTGTGTTTTCTATTTTTTATGTCATTTTTTAGTTTTAAGTAAACATAAATGAAATAATCATAAATTTAAATTAACATAAGAATATAAGGTAAATATGTAAAAAAAAATGTAAATAAAAACTAAAAATAGGGTAACTAGTTGAAAGGCCACACATATGTACAAGGATTAGATTATAGGCAACATACTCAATCGTGCAACTGTTCTCTAATATTTGAGAGATCAAGAAATGTGTAAAGCCTTTGTTGTACAATTTTGTACTCTTCATTTCCTTTACTCATAATGTTAAATGGGATCTCCTTTCATGATTTGTGAATGGTCCCAGCATTGGTGGTCTTGGCTTGATTAACGTCATTATGATTCTTAACTTTGTTTTTAGTGATAGGAGTTTCTTCTTGAAACTCCACCTCAGATTCTTACTCTAGGTCAATATTGTTGACACACAAGGAAACTACATCATCTCCATGAATGATAATTTTACCTCTCCCTCATAAGGTAGGTGAATCTCTTGGTGAATTGAAAAAAAAGACTTCTTGTAATTTAGATAACCATGGCCTTCCTAGAATTAGGTTGAAACATGGTATCTCTTACACCAATAAGAAATTGGTAGATGTGGGGAATTATTCCCTAGCAACGAAGTCTAATGATATGGATCCTTTCACAACTACTCGTGACCCATTAAAGGACTTAAGGGTAGAGGTGGATGTACCCTAGATATGCTCTACCAAGCCTAAGTACTCCATAATGGGAAAGGATATAATGTTTGTTGCTGCCTCATCATCAACATGCACCCAATGTACCTTGTATTGATCAACCCTTATTGTTATGAAGAGAGAAGCTCTCAACACCTTACCACTTTGTGAGTTGGTTTTTACCTCACTATCACAAAATGTTAAGGTAGTTGACTTCATTTCTTCCCTACTTAAAGGTGGTACCATTACCATGTGAATGAATGTTTCATTGGCAGGGATATCTTCACTCATAGAAATAGAAGTTAACATCTTAACTAGCACTTCACAGTGGATAGGGGAGGTCATGACGAGGTCATACAGCCTTAAAGAGATGATTTTTTGTCTAAGAGAGAGCTTAACTTGCTCCATGGTAGTGAAGAAGTCTTTATCACTGTTGGATGATTTCTCATGTTTATTGACCTTGATTTACTCCATTCTACTGAATATTTTGATCTCATGTTTTACTATTTATTGTTTATACCTCTTTTCTTTTTCTTGTTTTCAATTATCCTCCCTAGGTTGGCTCATTGAGGTAGTTTAAGCATTTGAGTCCATAAGTATTGTTGAAATTGGAGTAGGCTTTGGTAGGTCTACTTCCTTCCACACCTTTGGTTGCTTGTTGTCCTTAGACTTAGGCTTAGGAGATTGCTTCTTACATTGCTTTTGAGGTGATTTCTTATTATCTAGTTATGAAGAGGCTGAAGCATTAGCTGCCACAAGAGAACATTAGTCAACTTGGGTCATAGGTTTATTGATAGTAGAAGTGGGTACTCTAATGACAAATGGTTTCTTGGGAGACATAAGTGGTGGTATCCTTATAAAAAAGAAGTACTTAAGCTTGTAGAAGATAAAGCCCTTTAATCACAAGGAGGTACCCAAACCACAAATCATTCCCTGATAAGTTTAGGATTGTTATTAATGATAAATGTGGCTATGGTATATTGGTTGTTATTAGAGTTTAACAAGTCCTTATACACTTGCATATGATGGTTTTGGGGCCTAACTAGGTTGGAGGAATCTCAAAATAACTCTCCACTATCTATCATTTTCTATAAATTATCTTTTAGGATTAAGCAAAAATTGAAATCATGGCCAAGTAGTTGATGGTAGTGGAAAAATCAGTCTAGTTTGAAGTATTTAGGCACAAGCAAATCATCTTTCGTGATTATGGCATGATTCTTGGCAATGCCACATAGGCAATCATACCTCTTACAAGCATTCTTTAATAATTGCTTATGTTGGATACAATTTTTTTAAAGCAACTAATCAAGAAGCTTCGATGGTTTCATAGGTAGTTTTATATAATTGGACCAATCTTTTCTTTCAAAGCTTGGCCTAGATAGATTGGAGGCTGAAGTACTAGATGTTCATGGTTGAGCGATGATGGCAAAGATCTTTGGTTGTGTTGTCTTTAGCCCTTGTGTTGTTTTCGTTTCTTTGGTCATTATGGCCATGGCTACATGGTTTTATTTTTCATTTGTCCCCATTCCTTCTCATATGTTGGTTCGTATATACCATGTACACTAAATTGTTACTAGCTTTATGGAATCTTCTATGTTTTTAGTTTTGGAAAAGGATTGGCTAAGTAACCATGGGTCTAAGTAGTAAAGCTTAGACTTGATGAAATTGTTAACTACCCCTTTGAAGATGGCCAAAAGATGCATTTCAAAGATGGGTTTGAGGATCCTATTGAGGATGGTGTTCCAACTTTGTATGAATTTTTGAACAAATTCAAGTGGTCCTTGTTTAACTTGCATAAGTTGGTCTGATGTTGTATTGGGTTCAAGTTATACTTGAAATAGTTAATAAATTGTGAAATAAAGTCATCTAGAGAGGCAATAGAGCCTCTAGGTGGCACATAGTACCAATCTAAGGCTTTTCCAATTAGGGACATGGGGAAGATGTGCATTACCATATGTGACCAGGCTTGTAACAATAAGCACTCAAAATGGAAAGTAATGAGATACAAGTTAGGATTATCCTTGCCATTGTATATAGTGAAATGGGTAATTGGGATATTAATGGGATCATCTTGGTAAAATTCCATAATTTTAACCATCTAGGTTGTGCTAACTTTAAGCTTTTGCAACTCTTTTGTAAAGTCTTAGATCATTTGGAAGGCTTAATCCAATTCTTGGGGAATTCCTGTGGGTTGTGGCACATGAACTAATAATTGTGGAGGAAGTTGGATGGCTTGAAGCTCTGCAATTAGCATTAGTATGGATGGCAGAGGTTTCATAATGACATTCATAGCAGGGTTAAACAGAGAGAAGAAGGTTTGAGTTGGAACATGCAGGATGAAGGGGATAAAGGAAGTATGGAAGGCTTATGAAGCTTGGAGTCCCAAAACCTGTTAATATGACAAAGGAAGTGGTGTGGTAGATACCATTGGCGATAGGCACACTAAACGAGGTTAAGTTGCAAAAGGCAAAGTTGTAAACAAGGAGGTGGAGTGGGATATTGGTTGAGATTGGTGGGATATTGGTTGGGATGAACATGGTAGAAAATAAGGGAGTGGGTTGAGGAACTTGATTCAAAGAGGACACATGAGGTGTATATTTGGGAATGGTTGCTTATGGAGTTGACTATTGTAAAAGATCCCCTATGAATATATCTAGCTCATACATTGCTCCAAAATCTTCCTGGTCCTCTTGGATTTGGTCTAAGATAATTTCCTCACTCACCTCATCAATGTCTACTAATTGTGTTAACATGCATGTATGAAAGTTCGTTAGTTTCATTTGGTCATAGGGTGAGGGAATATACTCTTTACCATTTTGGTGGATGATCTTAAACTGACGTTTGGACTTTGATTCTATGTGTGGGATGAGAAGGTTAGCTTGTATCTTAGCACAAATGAAGTTGTAATACTCCTCGTTAATGTTTTCATAGTGTAGATCTCGTTCCCCTCTACCTAAGGGATTTCCTACATTCCAGCCAAATCCCTAAGATCATAATTATGGATAACTTCTTAGTTTGAGGCTATGTGAGCTACGTTATGTGGTAAAACGATTAAACAAAAAAAAAGGCATAAACAAGGTGAGGGTAACATCTTATGTAATCTAGTAAAGGCCTTAGTTGTTTTAATAGGATTTAAAGCTCCTAATGTGTGAGAGTTCCAATATGTGAAAATTTCAATGTGTAGGACTTCCAATGTGTGGAACTTCCATAGTGTGAAACTTCTAGCATCTTAGAGTGCAATTTGTGAAAGTTGCACCTTGTGGAACTCTAATGTGTAAGAGTTCCAATGTGAAAAGCTATAGTCTATGAGACTATAGCTTATGGGAGTTATAAAGAGTGTAATTTGGAGCTTGTGAAGCTTTAGCTTGTGAGGATTCTAACGTGTGAAACTCCAACATGTGGGGCTTCAATGTGTGAACTGCAACTGTAAATAAGAAATTTTTTCTAATGTGTAATCATATTGGGAAAAATAAAATTGGGCTATAATTTCTGGAGCCAAATACAGAAAATTAAGAACTACAAGTACAAGGAAAAAGAAAACCAACACTCATTACAAATACAAAAATAAATCTTCAACTTGTGCACGTAGAAAATAAGAGTAGTATTGAACACTACAATGATGATAAAAATTAACTTTTTACTACCAAGAGAAGTGAGTTGAGGCAACACTGTGAATTGTCACAATAAAAATTAATTTTTACTTTTTTAAGTACAGGCAACTAAGGTAGTGTTGTGCACTGCAATAACAAAAACAGTAATTAAAATTTTGTTCTGGCAAGGTTGATTTTTAGCTCACATGTTGGGTTTTGGAAAAATCTAAAATATTTTTTTTAATAGCAAAAACAAGCTAACATGTAAAGGCAAAATGAGACAAAAAATTTGCAAATGGGTTTTGATGAAGAATTCAAGCGAAGGCCTTTTTTCTAGTGTTAGAAACTGTAATGACTAAAAAATTTGGTGTTGTAAAAACTGAAAATTCTCATGCAGAATAGTTTAACTCTAGGATCCATGGGCCTCAGAAAGGATCTAGAGCACCTCAAACAATCTTGCCAATTACATGAGAACTTGGGGGATTTGTTACCAAATGATAAAAATGCAAGAAAGATAGCATAAATGTGTAAACACAAAGCCAAATCCAACACTAATATTTAGACAAAAACAAAGCAAAATGATATGGGTAAACAAACCAAACTACAAAATTTATCATAAATATTGCAAATAATAGTTAAAACTAGTTTCAAATTGTATAGATCGAGGCTATTAAAGCCCAAGAGTATCAAATATCTTCAAAACTTGGTGTAAGAGGTAGGGTGTGTTTTGCACTAGGGTAATCGTTGTTATAGGTTTTGTTGTTCCCATTATTATAGGGTAAAAGTCTCAAGTTCGATTGAAAGAAAAATGATCCAAAAGTCCTAAAATGATGCAAAATTTGATTTAAATAGGTCATACATTCACTGATTTTTTTCTTGTTTGATTTTTCCATATTTCTAACATTCCTTGTAACATTTTTTATGCTTCTTGGTGACCAAAATCTACAATGTATGGCTTACTAACGTTTTTGACTTTATACCAACATGTATGGTACTTTTCACCACCCAAAAGGTGTAGCATGTAGCCACCAATGCATTAGGCCTTTTCTGCCAAATTTAGGCTATTTTCATAGCCCAAATTCCAACATGTGGACCACCAACGTTTTTTGCTATTGTTTCCAAATTTTGGCAATGTATTGATATTTTGAGCCTTCACAAGCTAGCATAAATGAAATTCACAGCTTGTGGGTTATAAATTTCAGTCTACACATCAAAAAAATGCCTAAAACTTTGCTAAAACAAGGCCACTATGTAGGATTTTTGATAGGAAAATAAGACAATTGTTTTTGCCTTTAAATTCCCATCAAATTACAATGTGAATTCTTGGCTATTAGGCTTATTATACACAATATGAACTTTATGTGAGGTGTTTCAAGTAGTAATACCATGATCATTATTTTCTAGATGAAAATAAACTCTTTTTTCCTTTTTTTTCTTGCAAAAGCATTATTCTATCTTAAAATATTTTACATAATCTTTAAGATATTGTAATTCAAGGGTGTTGGAACTTGAAATAAGTGAATCATAGGTATACCCCAAGATATATAATCCAATTAAAACGTTATGTTACTTATCATTGCCCACCAAAATTGAACCCATGACCTAGAGCTTCTAAATCAAGTGTCTTAGCACTAGACTAACACCTCATTGTTAAGATATTGTAACTTGGGGGTGTAAGAGTCCAAAATAATTGAAACATAGGTGCACCCCAAGATTTATAGAAATTTATAACTTAGTGGTACCTACTAGAATCAAACCTCTGACCTAGGGTTACGAGGCCAAGACCCACACCACTAAGCTAACACCTCATTATTAAGAAATTGTAATTTGGATAGATCTCCTTAGCTCGTATAGAAAGGTTCATCACCCATAGACTCATTAATCATCCTACCAAGGTGGGGTTTTGGAAAGGTTGGTGGATAAGTGAAAGCCTACCCTCTTTTCAAGTAGTTGCACCTAAGCTCAAATCCAAGTTTTATGACTTAAGAAATAAACATGTTATCATCACTCTAATTAATGATCCCCATCTCCTAATCTTATAGAATTTCAAAAAAATATTTTGTTAATAAGATCATATTTTCTTTTATATTTTCATTTGGCCCTTATTAAGGGGAGGCTAATTTTTAATTTCCTATGAATTTATCTCCATAAAATATGTTGTAGGGAATCAATCAATTTCAACAATTGCATTATTATACTGTAAGACTTTGGAAAGCATGAATTCGATTCTTTTGAAAAGAATGGATTTTAAATCCTCTTATGACATGATATTAGATTGTTAATGGGACGTGATATACGTGATATCGCGGCCATCGCGATATCGCGTCCCTCGTGATATCAAGTACGCGATATCGTGTCGTCCCCAGCGATATCGCGGTACGTCATCATATCTATAAATAAGAGGCGGCTCTCCCTTGTTTCCCATCCTAGGCTTAGACCGTAGTGAAACTTTAGCAGATTGATCACTCCAGAGATAGAATCTTTTCCATGCACCCGCAATAGGAGTCCTAAAGTGAACGGATCTTTATTCGAGCAAACATTGTACCTGAACACAAGTTTGTGTATGGCAATAAAGACGAGCTTCTTGGATAAACCTTGCAGTGCATGGAATAGGCTAATTAGGATTTATTTATTATTATTTACTGTTTATCATTTACATGCTTTATTAGGAATTAAATCTTTCTCAACCCTTCTCTCCTAGTTAAGTGCCTCAATATGACTGCTTTGAGCACGTGCGTTACGCATGGTGATCCCAGCAACGACTAGCGTTTGGTAACCACGGTTGCATTGGTTTAGGGTGTGTACAGTAAGTGGGAACGGATGCTGACGCTAGGTTAATTTAGACTTAGTTCATTAGTTAGAGTTAGTCAATTAGTCTCTCAACCCTTCACCTCAATAGCATAGGAGATAAAACATAAAAAGATATAAAAATCATATACCTCAGACTTACTTAACCATACACCGTGACAAATACAAGTCTGGGAAGATAGTGAATAATTAACCTTAAGTGTTCCATGAGGCGTGTAGGCACTTAGTCTGTGGAGTTCAACCGGATCATGCGTGTTATGCTCGTATTCGTATGGTTGAGTGTAGGGGTACCTCGCCACTCATCATAGGCACCATTATCGGGGACTAAGTGTTTGTGCGCTAAGTAGAACATAAGAGATCATTCACATCGTTGGGAGCTTAAACAAACCTTAGGGTTAATTAACAAAAAATTATATAACGATTAAATAGCACACCGATAAGATACAATGTCTTCTTCTCACAAGAGCATTACACCACCTAGGGACAATATTAGAGACAGTCAACAATCTAAAATGCATAACCTAAATCTACCAATTCCTCAACAATATAGGGTGGTATATACTCATCCCAATGAGTATATACCTAATTTTACTTTTATCCTCCATCAAGATATACAGATGCACTGGAGAGACTTGCAAGGTAACATTGTGTTACCTCCGGATCGTGCAGTCCCCAACATGCTCCTCCGTGCTTTGGCACAGATCGGCATGACACAGCTCTATGCTGAATACGTTATAGGCTATTTTGACACAAGGGATTATCATCCCACAAAAGCACAACATACAAGGGACTCAAGGCAGGAGAGCCAACATACACTGTTGAAGGGCAAAGAGGTCTCGCACGTCCTAAGTGAAATCAGAGATGGTGAACCACTCATAATGGGTTCTCTATCAAAAGATGTTCCCCCTCCTAATGAAAGTGAGGAGGTTGCGTATCAGAACCTACGATCCACGATACACAACCCTGGTTCTGATCCCCGTGAACACCAACTGTTCGCTGAGGGAACAACAACATATGACAAGGATGGACACTTTGATCATCATCACGATCGAGGCTGCAGCAGCTGAAGAGAAGGTAGGAAACATCGTCATGGCGATGGTTCTCCTTCTTCTTCCCCTTCACCACATCATTCACCCTCTCCTTCCACCTCTGGGCACAGTCATAGAGAGCATAACGATGAGGATAGAGGTAGGCAAAATGAGAGACCTCAACGAGAAATTTGAGAGAGAGGACAAGGGCATGAACGAAGGGAAAGTAGGGAACAACGCAGAATCATAGACGTCATGAAAGAGATGATCATGACGAACCCCTACTTGTCACCTGAAGTATGCTTGATATAACAGAGGCAGTGAGAATACCAACAAGGCATTTAAAAGATAGTTGGATCAAGTGTCTAGACATGAATAACATCCCACACTTTGAAGGGGGATACAACGCGGATCCACAACATTAGGCATTCCATGATGCCTATGCCTTGCAAAACATAGAGAACGAGTGGCAGAAACATAAGTTGTTTCCCAGGACACTCATTAAGGAAGCAGAGAGTTGGTACCGATCCTTGGAACTGAAAACCATCAGGAGGTGGAGTATGATGTTAGAACTCTTCAACGATAAATATCAAACGTACTCCAGAGTGTCTAATTTGCTTAAGCAGATCCAAGGATGGAAGCAAGGTACTCATGAACCCTTGGATGCTGCCATGGGCCGCTACTACGCATTGTTACATCGTTGCCTGGGCCATGGTTACACACAACAGGATCAACTCCGCCACATCGTAGATGGGCTAAGATATGAAACTAGGAGAACCCTTGGGACTTATGCCCAAGGAAGATTATCAGAACTTAGATCCCATGAGATACATCGCTTGTTGGAGCAAGTAGCCAAAGAAGAAGGTGAGCTACGAAAAAGAGAAAGTGTGGAAAAATACAATCGTGATCCTTCCCTTTGAAAGAAGGGAAATTTTGTGATGAGGAGGATGAGTCACCACTTGAAGAGTTGGTGAACAGAAAAACATTGCCAATTTAAAAACTAACAACAGAAGTATCGGCTAAGGTGGATCAACTATGGGATTCCTTAGACTCCAGACTTGAAACTATCTTGAAAATCGTAGAGGAGTTTAAGGTGGAACGAAGTAGTGACAAAGATAAGAAAAAGGGGTGAGATTCAAGCCCTGCACATAACAAGGGTAAGGGGAAAATAACTATCTCCGATGAGGTTGTGGACTCAGACACAGATGATGACGGTGGATGTGAGATCTGCCACTGTGACCATCCTAAGGGATGTTGTTCAATCATCTCACATTTACAAGAGTTTGGGGTGTATGCACTCAACCTGAGACTCAATAGACGGCAGACACCCTGAAGGTTACCTTATCCCCAAGGCAACCCAAGGCAGTTCCACCAACCGTTGACATACTATCCAAGTGGAACTCCACCAGAACCTATCGGACAACATTGGCAGTGGCAATACCCACAGTCATGGGGGATGCCACCACCGAAACAACAAAACCCTTACCGGCAACCTAATCCTTATGGATATTATGTGTAGCAGCCGATCTCTCCAAGTGACTCTATGGGTCACACAACTCTCCAACGTCACTACCAAGTTTGAGAGTACTTTAGGAGGAATCCTTCTCCTCCGAGAGGCACCCCACATACTTACCATCCTCCAACTCCATCCATACCTCTTCCACCTGTAGTTCCCATACAACCTGCTCCAACAATGCAAGGGGAACTCCCCACTCAACTGCAGCAACTTAACGCTACGAGAGTTTTAAACATTCAACCCACTGCTGGTTCTAACAACCGTAAAAAGAGATACCCTTCTTCAGAACCAAAAGCCCAAACAAGCTCTCACAACAACAAGCGGTTGAGTCTAGGTACACTCCTCCAACATACAAGACTTCGAAGCACCCTTCAGTCCAACAACGGAGCTTAACATATACGGTTATGTTAACACATACTGTAACCGACTAGATCAAGGTAGGCCACCTTCCCAGGAAACTATCTGACCCTGGGAGTCCCTTAATCTACCTCCAAGTCACCGGGAACGAACCACATAAGGCTCTTCTTGACTCAGGTTCTGGAGTCAACTTAATCTCACGAGAAATGTATCAAGCCTGGAATCTGCCCCAACTTAAGAAGAGCAACATCCAACTAGAGCTGGTAAACCAGTCCATCACCATTCCCTTGGGATTGGTGGAGGACATTGTCACCACTATGTGTGATTGGTCTTACCTAGCTGACTTCCTGGTGATAGAGGTCAACAACAACGAAGGGAACTTCCCAATTATAATGGGAAGGCCATGGCTAAGCACAGTAGACACGTACCTAGGGATCCACGATCTTTCCTTGGAGATATCTAAGGTAAACATTTATGGAAAGATTGAGAAGAAGAAATTTCCATGCATCACATACAGTGACTCAAAGGGTGATGACATGGAGGAATGTTCAGCGTCTCTTCCATGTAATCGGTGTGCCCAAGAAACACAAATTCAAAGGTGCCTGTATGTAGCAACCACACCAGTAGTAGACACCCCGTGGTTGACAGCTACTAGAAAGAGCAACCCAATATGCACGGAACGAACTAAGGAAACAACTTATGCTAACAATGAAGGCATAGACACATTGGAATATGAGTGTCACCAACTTTCACCTCTTAATCTAAGAACATCAATTGGGAGAAGTTGGGCACTTTTACGAAATTTAAATAGACATTCATTATTTTGGATCTCTCTCTTGCAATTCAGTCATGGGGGAGATGGCCACCTATGCTGATCATTGGAGGCCCTCAGTTCTTTTTTATTTTATTTTTACACATTTTTGTTTTGCACGTTTTTGTTTTACAACTTTTTGTTTTACACATTTTTGTTTTACACGTTTTTGTTTTATGCATTTTTGTCTTACACGTTTTTGTTTTACAAATTTATTTAACTTTTCTTGTTTTTTTTTACAAATTTCTTTAACTTTTCTTGTTTTTGTTTTACATCATAATTATACTTTTTCATTGTGTGTGTGTGTGTGTGTGTGTGTGTGTATGTGTGTCATCCACCCTATAAGTTTGTCACCCAATAAGTGTTCTTCATGATGGTATGAACTGTTTTCATATTGATTGCTAATGTTTGGTTTTTACCTTTAAGTCATGATGTTGATACTAAGGTATGTTTCTTTTGATATGGCAGGCAATGAGTTCACTTCATCCATCCATCCACCAGTTTCTATAGTCTCTCTTGGCTTAGAAATGTATAGTCCCTTCTAAATAAGAACTCTAACAAATCGGTGACTGGGCATTTCTCAAACTAAGGAAGGACTCAAGGATTGAAAAGGGTGTGACTTCAAGGGAACTTGATGCAGTTGTGTTGGCCATTCTCTTTGGTGCTTGGATGTTTTCTTCTTGAGTTTTCTTACCATTTCGACATTACCCAATTATCAGAAGCTGAGCAAATAAAAATAAGAAGTCTTTGCATGGTGTGGTTCTCATGCATAAACACATAAAATTCAAAAAAAAAGTGAGAATTCAAAGCACACCCCTTAGACGGAATAATCATTTGGGCTACAAGCACTGGTTATGGAACTCAAAATAAAATGTTCCCTTTAACTAAGGCCCTTCTCGCTTCCCGTTCTCTCCTCCTTGTTTTGTCGAAATAGTGGTGGCTCTTTGGAGGTGCATTCTTATTACTTCAAGAGGGTGGATTGGCCAAATGCATTGATGCGAAGTCACTGGATGTGGTTTGTTTGAGGCCGGACTTGGAATGGGATTTTCTAAGTCACATTAATCATGAAATACACAAGGGGTTGTACACCACCTTGTTCTTGAGATTCCATTCCATTCTCTTCTCTCCATCCTTCTCTCCATTGTTCACCTCATTGTCGGTTGTATCATTAGTGTATATTTTGGTTGACACATCGTTTTCTTTTTGGTAAATTCTTGCGGTTGAGACTTTAACTCTTGTTTCAAAGGACATTCCCAGAGCCTACGGACTCTTTGACTGTGGGTTTGTCAAGGCATTAAGGGCATGAGCCTGCTTTGGAGAGGACCTACTGACATTCCTATTTGGTGCACTAGTTAACTTCTTTTCCCTAACATTTTTGCAATCCATTTTATTTTGTTCATTTCCATCTTGACATCCATTTTTATCGATGTCATAGTTGTCCTTTTTTATCTATCTTTCTTATTCCTTTTCTTTCTCCATTCTATCTCTACCGGAGGTTCACGATTAGTCATGGGGGTACGAGGCCCAATTTTTTCGATTTTCTCCTAACCCCTACACCTTTGGTAGTCATCAATATTATATCTCCAGATCTGTATCAGCCATACCACAACCTAGCCAATAGACCTTACACCAAAGCAAGGTATCAATTACATGATGATTCATTTACCCTTGCTAATATAAGATTGTGTTGTGTGTGTAGATGGCAATCATACAACAACAGAAGGGATCTGGAAAGAACACTTGGAATGGAGCAATGCTGAAGCAGCTATGCAAGGAGCAAGATCGATGGCGCGCTTACGGATGGACGACGAAAGACACAATCTTGGCGTTGGCAGTAGCAACACTTCTTTCTCTCTCTCTCTTTCTGGGCAGTAACAACGAAAGGTTTGATGTCAATGTAATAAGGTGTTCACCCTTGTTGTCATGAACACCAGTTTTGTTGTGTCTTGTAATGATGATCTGTTCACATGTCATCCCATTAGTTCCATTTGAGTCAATAATCCCATACCTTCCCGATATTATTGTAAGGAACTCAAGGACGAGTTTTCATTTAGTCATGGGGGTATGATGGGACACGATATCACATGGGCCCGCGATATCACGATGCGTCGTTATATCTATAAATAAGAGGCGGCTCTCCCTTGTTTCCCATCCTAGGCTTAGACCGTAGTGAAACTCTAGCAGATTGATCACTCCAAAGATAGAATATTTTCCATGCGCTCACAATAGGAGTCCTAAAGTGAACGGACCTTTTTTCGAGCAAACATTGTACCTAAACACAAGTTTGTGTACGGCAATAAAGACGAGCTTCTTGGATAAACCTTGCAGTGCATGGAATAGGCTAATTAGGATTTATTTATTGTTATTTACTGTTTATCATTTACATGCTTTATTAGAAATTAAATCTTTCTCAACCCTTCTCTCCTAGTTAAGTGCCTCAGTACGACCACTTCGAGCACGTGCGTTACGCATGGTGATCCCAGCAACGACTAGCGTTTGGTAACCACGGTTGCATTGGTTCAGGGTGTGTACGGTAAGTGGAAACAAATGCTGACACTAGGTTAATTTAGACTTAGTTCGTTAGTTAGAGTTAGTCAATTAGTCTCTCAACCCTTCACCTCAATAGCATAGGAGATAAAACATAAAAAGATATAAAAATCATATACCTTAGACTTACTTAACCATACACCGTGACAAATACAAGTAAGTCTGCGAAGACAATGAATAATTAACTTTAAGTGTTCCATGAGGTGTGTAGGCACTTAGTCTGCAGAGTTCAACTAGCCGGATCGCGCATGTTACGCTCATATTCGTATGGTTGAGTGTAGGGGTACCTCGCCACTCATCAATTGTTAAAATAAACAACGATCAAAGTAAATGGTAGAAAGAAATTCACGTAATTCACCCTATTTAGGTGGGATCATTAATTACTAATCCATTAGGTCATTCTCTCACTCTCTTTTAATACTAAACTACCTTTGTAATCGTTCGAAGTTATCCATTTACCCATTGCACCGTAATGCTCCAAGCATTGCTGCATTATGATATTTCTAGATGCCAAAGGTACTCCTTTTGCTGTTATCTGCCAGATGCCATATACACAAAAATGAAAGTGGTCCTCGTTATAGGTTTTGTAATATTTAAGCTCTATGACACAGCTGCCTTTAAGGTAAAGTGCCCATGTGGTAATCAATAAATTAATTACGCAACGCAGGGTGTGCCCAATGGCCTTGCACGACGAACATGCGAAATGAAAGCTGCAGATTCCAGAGCTGGGCTGGGCAGTGGTCACCAACGACTGTAACAAGCGTTCCGGATTAGGAAACTCCAAAAAATATCTCAGACACGATGACATGACCGATGAGGGAGATTGCTTGCTTGCACTTGCACTTGCACTGGCACCATTGGCATTACATACATACTCGGAAAGCTAAAAAAATACCCAAACTCGTAGCAACTTTAAGCCCGTACTCTGCTCCACTGCAAGAGCAGTTGCAGTTGCAGATAAACACGTAGGCCGCCTTATCCATGAAAATGAGTGAGATCGCCACAAAACCAAAATATCGGACACAAACATCCATCAAAATGGCTATGCCTATGCCTTTCCTGCAATGAGCATTCCACCCATAGCAGTGTAAATGGACAGCCCTTCCCCACCACCAGAGCCACTTGCCACTGCTCATCATTGTCATACTCCCGACACACACAGAGAGAGATTCCGATACCAGATATATTTGTTTTGTTTGATAGGAATTGCAAATCTAAGATTAGAAAGTAGAGACCCTGCCTGCAAGTCAGCAGCAACAGCTAAAACCCACATCCCAAGCCCAATTTTTGTTCTGCGGCAACGGTGGCCAGGAGAATCCAGGACTGTCCCATAAATCCGCCATATCTGGGTGAACCATGATTATGATTTTTGTAACTGACGCCGGAGCCGAGAAGAGCAGAGAATGAGTGCAAAGTGTCAATCATGGAGGGTCCACATCTGTTTCCTGGTGGAGCCACCCACCAAAACTACTTCGGTCTCTGCAACCTACTTTTGGGTGAATTTAACCGAAAGAGCTGCGGTTTTATGAGGGGAATATCGTATTTCGTGCACGCTAAGCCAGCGGGACCGGAACCATCTGAAAACACAAAACCGCGGAATTCTGGAATCGCATGCTCTGCCAAAATCAAAGCTGTGTGCTGAGATTATTTTGGGCATCTTCCTTTCTTGCTTGCCTGCACATTCAGCGCAGCTCGCAGCTCTTTTTCTTTCTTTCTTTCTTTCTTCCTTCCTCTCTCCGCAACTGCCATTGCTATACGATACAAATGCAACGGGAACAGCAAGCGCAGCAGAACCACGATGCAATCATGGAGGCCACTGGAGTTAGCAGCAGTAGCACAAGGCTCCGATGGAGGACCCCTGCTCTGTACATATTTGCAGGAGTTGCAGGCATGCTGGGCTTCATTGGCGTCGCCTCCGTTGCTTTGGTCTGCCTGTGGTGGAAAATGTCTTCTGCTTCCACAAATGCTGCTGCTGCAGCACCCAGAGGTTACAACAACAACAGAGTTACTGGTTCTGCCGCTGCTGCTGCTGCTGCTGAAGAATCATCTGAGAAGAATGAAGATACAGTGGTTTGCTGTGTTGGGGATGCAGGGCCACACAAAGTTCTCATCATCATGCCTGGCCAACAGCAACCCACCTTCATTGGCTCTCAGCTTTCCCACCTTACTGCTGTTCCTTCTCAGTGAGATCAAGCGATAGGACCTTCTACTGCTGCTCCTTGGACTGTGTTTCTTCTGCTGCTGGAGTATGTGATTACAGCCTGTATCGTGTAAAATTAGGTTCCTCTGCAATGATTCTTCTGATTCGGTTGTGGTTTTCCTTGGCACTGTAGGCTATATGGTTGCTTATTTTTGCGTTCTCCCTATCCTGTGAATTCAATCTTCTTGTATATGCGTCCTGGACACTTGGATCTGGGTAGATGATAGACATTTATTCGAAGGAATGCTCTTTGATGAGGTTCATGATATTAACACTGTTCCATCTTTTAAGCATTTAAGATAATTTATTTGAACTGATATGGGGTGTCGGACCCCGAAAAGAAGTTCTATTGATATTAACAGTGTATCAGTTAGTAGTAACCTGAACAAGTCATATGAGGGGAAGTGTATCAGTTAGTAACCTGAACAAGTCATTAGGGTTAAGGGGAGGGTTAAGGGGAAGGGGAAGCTGAGAGGACTAAGCATGAAACTCGGGAACAGCCTTATAAATAAACGAATATTAAAAGGAGGAAACCCAGAAACCCGAATTTGTTGTTCCTGATATTTTTCTATACATTTCAACTATTCGATTTTGGATCTTAATTTACAATTGGTATCAAAGCAAGGAGTGGAAGATAGTTGCAGAAGAATGACCTCTAGGATCTTGAATGCAAAGTTTGTGGAGAAATTTAATGGAAAAAGCAACTTCAAGTTGTGGCAAATTAAGGTTAAGAATTTTCATATTCAACAAGGTTTGCATAAAGCATTACACAGAAAAGCAAAGAAACCCCACAGATTGGAATGATTTGGATCTGAGGATTCAAAACACCATTCTCTTGGGTCTTTCCAAGTGAGTTACCCGGCGAAGCGATTTTGAAGTTAAGTTTCATTCAATGTTGCAAAGCTTTGATTCAGCCACTGCATTATGGAGCAAGTTGAAGGATATATATATGACCAAATGCTTTACAAACAAGTTGTATTTGAAGTTAGAGCTCTATGACTTCAAGATGAAAGAAGTAACATCTATTATGGACTACTTGAATGCTCTCAATGAGCTTGTCTACTAGTTGTCTAGTATGGACGGGTAGGTTGAGGAAGAAGATCGAACTCTTATCCTCCTAAGATCTCACCCACCATCAAACAAACCTTTTTGCAACTACACTACTTTAAGGATACCATAGAGTTGGAGATAGAGATTGTAGCTCTTCTTTCAAAAGAAATGATGAAGGCCTCAAATGTAGGAATATATGGAGAAGGCTTGACAATCATAGGACACACAATTGGGACTCTTCCAGATCATAATTGAAATCTAAAAAAGGAAATATAAAGGAAAAAGTATGCTTCTATGGTCATAAAAAGGGATATTTCAAGCATGAATGTTAGTGCCTGAAAGTAAATTGATAAACTAAGAAAAAAGGTGTAGATAACTCGTCTTCTAAAAATGATGTAAACACTGTGAAGTGGAATGCGTCGAAAATGGGAAAGATATTCTTGCAACTTTAGGGATTTCTAATAGTGGTACTTGGATCCCTGAGTCAAGGGCTTCATGGCACATCACTTCCAATAAATCTTAGTTCCAAACATATCAAGAAACTAATGGGGAAAACACTAATGGTAATTGATGATGAGGCTAGAATTTTTGGTGTTTGCCCTATTTGAATTGAGATACATGATGGAGTTGTAAGAACTCTCATAGATGTGAAGTATGCACTAAAGATAGGAAGAAATCTAATTTCTCCTGGAACTCTAAATGGTCTTAATTATAAGTTGACAGGAAAAAATGACCAATTGAAGATTACTAGAGAATCTCTTGTGCTAATGAGGGACAAGAAGCAAGGAAATCTCTACCAAGTGCTTAGAGAAATAGTGGGTGAAGAGGCAGAGATACAACTATATTTATGTTATGGCATAGACAACTTGGCCACATCGTGAGCTTGGATTGTAGAATTTACTCAAGATGAATTTGCTTCTAGAAGTGCACAAAACTAAATGTAACTTTTGTGAGCATTGTGTGTATGGGAAATAATGCGGGATCAAGTTTTCAAACAACAAAACCAAAAGTAGAGACATTCTAGATATTATGCATAGTGATGTTTGGGGTTGGCTCCTTAATCATTTTTGATAGGTGCAACGTATTTCATTACCTTCATTAATGAAAAATCAAGAGAGATATGCATTTTTCTTTAAAAGAGAAATCTAATGCTTTTGAAAGGTTTAAAGACTTTAAAGCTTTGATGGAAGGAGTACTCATAGGAAGGTTAAGTGCCTAAGCTTAGATTACGAAGGTGAATATATCTCAAAGGAGTTTGAGGTATGCTACAAGTTTGAAAAAATCAAAAGACATTTGATAGTTCTTGGCACTCCATAGTAGAATAGTATTGTAGAGACAATGAATCGTATACTTTTGGAATGTGCTAAAAATATGATGAACTTTGCAAAGCTAGATAAAGCATTTTGGATGGTGACAGTAAATACATGTTATTGGTGAATAGAACTCATTCTCGTGCAATAGATGATAAGACGCTAGAAGAGATATGAAGTGGGTTACTAGGGAGATAAGATCACCTCATAACTTTTGGCTGCATGATGTATGTACATATTCCAAGTATTCAAAAAAGCAAGCTAGATTCTAAGTTCAAAAAATGCATTTTTTTTTTCATATATGTAGATGGCATCAAGGGATATAGGTTATGGGATCCTATCTCCAAGAAGATCTTCATTAGCAATAATGTAGTATTTGAAAAATCTTCCTTTTTACAAAAGAATGGATAGAAATAGACTACAGAGGATTTTTCTTAGGAGGAAGTTTGCATGGAGATATAATTACCTTAAAGTAATATCCATCAAGAAAATAGAGAAGAAAGTTAAGTGAAAGCACCTGAAGGGATGTAGACTTAAGTAGAGCTTAGAAGATATTCAAGGGTAAAGAATGGCATTTCAACAAGAAGGTTTCATGATGAGTTTTCCTTTCTAAATTTGATTATAGACATAGAGGACTCAATGGCTTACTTGGAGACATTGAAGAGTGAATAGTGGAAACAATGGCAAGTAGCCATGGAAGAAGAGATGCAATGTTTCTTAAAGATCAATTAATTGTAGATAGTTATTTAAGTTAAAGCATTCTACATTAGGAATGATTGAAAGGCTTAAGACAAGATTAGTGGCAAATGAATACCTATAGAAGTTGAGTGTAGATTTCTTTGATGTTTTTGCATTGGTAACCAAGTTAGATTTGATTATAATTACTTTGGCTTTAGTTGTTGTGAAGGATCTAGAGCTAGAGTAGGTGGATGTTAGAAAAACTTTCTTGCATGGTGAATTAGAAGAGGAGATCTTCATGAAAGAACTTAAAAGTTTTATTATCAAAGACAGGGGTAATCTTTTTTGCAAGCTAAAGAAGGACTTGTATGAGTTAAAGCAAATTCCAAGGTAATGGTATAAAAGATTTGATTCTTTCATATACAAAATTGATTTTTACAAATGCTTTGAAAATCCATGTTTGTACAATAGAAAGTGTGAGGTTGGTAGCTTCATAATGTTAGTTCTATATATGGATGACATGCTTGTTGTAGGAAAGAAGAAGATGGAAATTAGAAAATTCAAAGAACTATTGACAACAAAGTTTAACATGAAATACTTGGGAGCAACTAAGAATATCATTGACATAGATATTATGCATGATAGAAAAAATGAGAAGTAATGATTATCTTAAGAGCACTACTCAAAAGCTTCTTGAGAGATTTGGGATGTAAAATACCAAAATAGTAGGAACTTTGTTCTCAATGCAAAGAATAAAAGAAGTACATGTCTTAAGTTTTATACATGGGTGCTATTGGTAGTTTTATGTATGCAATGGTAGGAACAAGGCCAAACATCATGCATGGTTTTGAAATTTTAGTAGGTTCATGGAAAATCTAGAGAAGAAAAATTTCAAAGTTGTAAAGTGCATTCTCAACTATCTTAAAGAAACATCAAGATTGTCTATTTGCTACTATAGGGATAAGAAAGAATTAGCATGCTATTTTGATTGAGCCTTTGTAGGTGATTTGGACAAAATAAAGTCCATATCATGGCAAGCATTTACAATAGTATGATGACCTATTTCTTGGAAGTTCAAGCTATAGCTAGTGGTGGCTCTTTCTTCTATGGAAGCAAAGTATATTGCTACTTCACAAGCTTGCAAAGAAGGGATTTGAATATAGAATATCTTGCAAGAATTGTACAGATGTAAAGAAAAGATTTCAATCTTCAATGGTAGTTAGAGTGTCATCTTCTTGGTACACAATCCAACATTTCATGAAAGATCAAAGAATATCTAGGTAAAATACCCCTTTGTTAGGTCATAGATAGAGGAAAGTTGTGTTGATTTACAAAAGATTCATACTTATATAAATCCAATGGATATGTTAACAAAATATCTTCTGATGGAGAAGTTTAGGTTATGCTTGAACTTCTTGTAGCTTTATCAAAGATAGCCAAGAAGCTAATTTGGAGGATTTAGTGAACAAGATATAATGGTCAATTTTAGCTCAACGTGGGAATTTTAATAGTGTGAGTCAAAATTAGAATAAGATAATCTTTCACTAATTATAAAGTATGAGATCATTATAAGATATAATTTTACTAATGTATTTAAAAGGTCTTAGGTCATTGTGGACAATGAGAAAGTTCAATGAACCTTAGAAAAATACCTATGATTATGAGAAAAAGCTCACATAACTAGGTGTGTTGCTACTGTATTGCAAAGTAAGAATGTTTTGGATCATTTCTTCTTAATTTTGCTAATAAGAATCCTCCATTATAGTTAAAATACATGCTTTTCCAAACCATGAAAAATCTTTATGCCCATGATTTTTCTACATCTTGTTTCTTTAATGTTTCATTGTTGTTCTCGATATTTTTCTACGTGGTTTAACTATACAATCTTGGATTTTTTTTTCTTGTGTAATATTTCATAAGAATTTTTTCATAGTATATTTTCAACCAAAAAGGGAAGGATGATGATAAATGATCATTGAAGTAGCAATTAAACAATCACTAAAATAATAGCTACTGTACTAAATAGCATTAATGGAATGATTACAGAGTAATGGTAAAATGACTAATACAAAAATAGGTAGTCATGTAATAATCACTATTAGAAAGGAAGATTAAGACTCACGAGAATATTATAATATTAGTAAGTGTTACGTCCCCATTTCCAAATGCTTTGTTGCATAACAATGATTGTGTCTCTTCATAACAAGTGTTGTAATTATTATAATAAGACCTAAAAGGGGCAAGTTATAATTAAGACCCAAAAGAATGCATTGTAATAATGGGCATGTCTCTCAAGGTGATGTTTGGGGGTTTAACCTAAGGTATTTATACCCAGGCATTAGAGTTTATATTAGCATGGAGTTGCAAAGCTAGTAAAAAAGACAAATAATAGGTGCTAGGTGAAGTGGGACAAGAAGATGACTAACCATTACTTTTGGTCGATGATAAGACTAACCATTGTGGCAGTGCTAAATTACCTCTTAGGGATAGATGATGAAGGAAGATAACCCCAAGGAATCCTTAAAGTATAACCTAGGTATACTATTCCACATTAATAAAGCATTCTTTTTATTTTTCTTTTGCATTTTTCCTATTATTTTCTATACGCATAATATCAAATGTAATGTATATTTTACATTTTCAATGACATCTAGGAATGAGATGCCATATTTGGTCTCAAAGCAAACCATAACCCAAGGGTTGACTACAATCTAATGATGAACCATGGTGCCACGAACTAGTGAGAGTTATGAACCACTACTAGATGTGCGTTATGTTCTAGATGATTCATTTAAACTCAAAGATACTCTTCAAAAATTTTCATGGATAATTGAGTCCAAACCACATATCTACAAAAGAATTATGAACACACATCATGTTCAACATGGACACCACCAACCAATAAGATTTCTTCTTAGAGACTTTTAAGAATATAAGTGACCAAGAGATCTTGCTACAGTTTAACACAATACATCAACTATAAGAGACATTGGTAAGATAAAAATGCACTAGTCTGGACAACTCTTACACATCTTATAGTAATGTTAGAATGCTAATGATAAGGCTATTTTTAAGTTCCTACTAAGAGGTTGGTAATGATAGCTTGAGTCAACCTTGTCCTTTTGGAACTTGTTGTCCCTAAACATCTAATCCTTGTAACTTGGCATTACTCATCCTTATCTAAGACCTATGTATTGGTAAGTTTAAGGAATTCAACCTAGCCATAAGATTATCTTATTCTTATTTAACTAATAAGGATTATTACCATGAGACTCATAAAGAAATCACTAGTAAGTGGATAATGTTGTGATGCCTTACTTTTCTCTTTGGTACCTCATTAAGGTATAGCCATGATGCAATGTTATAGAACTACATCATATTTGCAAAATTATAAAGGTATATGTGTTACATTTTTGTCCAAGAGTCAGTATATAATTTATAATCAAATCCAAGTCATCTAGAAGTCATACATTAGTCTAGTAATATTAATTTGGCAAAAGAAGCTATTTTGGTCCTTTTTAATGTTAAAAACTCAACTTGGTTTTTGGACCCTAAAATCATGCCCAATGCATAGTACTCATTGAGATGATTCCAATGGTACGAGTTTTGTCCCAATTGACTTATGATCTAGAAGATATAGTTGTTCAAAGTTTTCCATTATGTGTGTCTTAATAAAATAAATAAATAAATATTATTAAATTAAAATTTTTTAGAGAAAGATGTCAAATTCCAATCCTAAAATAGACCAAAGCTATTTTCTAGAGGATAATTAAGAAATATTTGTAGATGAATAATACTCTTTAGTCCATGAGGAATTGGGAAAACCATGCTGACAAAAGCCATAGACTGTAGCCATAGAAGTAGATGAAAATATCATAAGCATCAAAGTATTCAATGTCACGTCCAAGCAGTTTGGTGAAATCCAAAAATGGTCAAGGATTTGTTTTCATTGGTCAATAAGAGGATGGATAAGGGTGTCTTGAGAGGAGTCATCTTTTGCCATAGCCCACATGACCACCAGCATTTTCATAGAGCTTAGAATCCAACAAATAAAATGGAGGTATGAGCATTCTTACAACCTTTGCAACATCATCATTCATGTATCCACACTAGAGCTCTAGTGCTACATGACATACTTGGCTTAACAACCTTCTATTGTGTGATTGATTGCTGAATTTAGTGTACCAACACAACATCAGCATGCTTGCAAGTAATCCCTCCGACATGGAGTTCTAGCAATAGTGCCTCACAATTTCTTCCATTGTAAGATGTCATAGTACCATCCTTTACAAAGACCACTCTTCCAAACATCATATTTTTTTTTTACTTAAGTCATTATCTAATAACTATGCCACCTTCAAGACCACCAATGGTGCATTAGCATAGCCTCTAGTGACCTTGCCTTAGTGGACCATTAGCATAAATGGATGACTTGTCTCATAGAGGCCACATGCCATCGAGGTAAGTTCCTTTGTTGCAAGCACATTAGTACTATTGAAGCTAGCATAGACCATGGTTCTAGCCTCGTGCTTGTCATGTACCACTAGTCTTCGATGCATATGTTAGAGCCTACCATAGTCTTATTGTCAAGCCAAATCAACATGAAACCTATGTTCATTGCCTTGCCAGTGTATGTGTTAGCATTATTAAGGTCTGTGAGCATGAAGCCCTCTAGCTTTTCCCATGCATTAATGAGGTGTGTGTCTAGGTCATTAGTAGAGAATCTGCTACTAAACATAAATATGTCTAGGTCATGTTACAAGAATAATAAATGCTTGTCATGCATCCATGGCATTGACTAGATCATTGCTAGCAAATTCTTCATGAATGATTCTAGAGCATTCTTATCCTTTGTAAAGTAATAGAATAAAACCCACAATGAATTGATGAACAAATTGAGGAGTATAACCATAGAATTGATACTTAACTAAAAGGAGGAAGGAGGTTATGTTGGAACATCATTTCAGTATAGGACATGATCATCATGGCCATGACTGATACAATGCTAAACTTGATGGTGGTTAATTTATGTTTGTGGGTCATGTACTAGAGGCCCAAATAGATGTTATCGTAGATAATGATGCTTAGGCAAGGTAGCATAGAGGAAGATTCTTCTTGTTGTTCTTTGATAATAATTACAATTAAGCCTAGAATTGCACCTACGTGTAGGGTACTAATGTATTTTGGAATCTATAATAGACTAATATTTTTTAACGTCTCTAAAAAGATGAGGAATCAAATTTGGCAAGCTAGCCAAGTCATGCAATAGGTCTAAGCTATGTGAAAAGGAAAGGCTATCTATTGTTGCCTTTGCATAGCATGAGTAAAAAAGCAAACCCTCATCCTACTCTAGTAGTGCATCTAAAATCCTTGCTCTTTCATTGCACCATGTGACTACTATCATGCATTCTTCTCCTTGATGCTATAGTTCAAAATCTCATTCTTAGCTACTATTTTTAACACAGTTTCCACCTACCTTTTTCTACTACCTTTGTGTACCACCATCACTTGCATGTCATCCCTTTCATTGTCATTTTCTATGCTTCAACTACTCTTGTGCCTTCACCTCTACCTACATAAAAATATTCATCAAAATTTTTTATAGCCCCTAATGGCTAGAAGCACCACCAATTCCATAGGATCCTCTCTTCACTGGCCATTAATAGCACCACAAGAACTTGCTTCATCTATTAGTTTCAGTTAATTAAAAATTTTCCATTAATTGATAGAAAATTCCAAAAAAATATGTCAAATACAAGTAATAAAATTAACTAATAAAAAGCAATAAAATTGACTAACCAGTTAAATTGATAGGTTGGTAGCAAGTGACATAAAAATTTCATAATTAGGCATACTTGCCTTGCAATAGTACTAGGATGAGTGATCTTTTGGGAAGCTCTTGGAAAGTTTTGAATTTTGTGGCCAAAATTTTGAACATTAAAAGCTATAATGTTTGATTCCAAAACCCTTTTTCAGTGAAAAAAAGGTAGTTCCTTATGAAGCTCCAAAAATTAGCTTTTACTCCTTGCCTAACATGATGCTTCAAGACCCTTAGAGGCTCAATTTTAGCATAACTCAGACATATAATATTCATTTCTTGCATATCAATAGTTTTTTGTAACATGTTTTGGGATTCTAAACTTAATTTTTAAGGAGCCTAGGTAATATAGCCAAATTGTTACTGATCTAATGATGTGATCAATCACTTGGAGAATTAGTTGATGAACTAGAATGGTCAAGAAGATGTATACCAATTCATCAAGAATCTAGACATTTAGAGTAGACATTGAACATTATGAAGAATCATAATAATTTTTTGACAAGGTGTATGATACCTATGAGGAGAAATGACATAGGAGAGAATTCAAAAAAAAAGAATGAAAGTTGCAACATACGATGTGATTACAAGGTCCCTAGTCAGTGAAAGACAACATCTATTATTATGTCCACGTTGTGACTTGAACTATCACAAGTACTAATACCCACACATCATGGAAATATTATAAGAATTGAATGAAAATGTGTTATACCTAAGTCTTAACATGGGAATTCCTACTAATTCTAGCCCACTTTGAAAACATTGGGATATGAAGCTATTTATAAGCAAAAATTGGAGTAGGTTCACTCCACAAATAAATCAACTTTACATACTAAATCCAAATATTATGCCAAGATAAAATTAATTTCTAGAAAACAAGAAAACTATCTATCTTCAATTAAATGATTAAAATGTTATATCAGGGTTCACACAACCAATGAGCATCCAAAAGCCTATCACACTCAAATGATATTATAAATGACTGTTCTTAATGTAAGACACAACCAATAGAAATCTCTCCCACAACCCGAGGCTAAGATCTCAACTTACAAGTGAGATATAAGAGAATACAACACATAGATCAACATACCAGAAGCTAATCCTAGAGTTGCAATCACCAATTGCCCTCACCCAATGTGCTCACACACTCTCTCTTGCACAACTCTCCTTGCATACCAACTCTCCTCTTTTTCTCATGAATGAATGCATACATAATTATAGAGATCCAAACCCCTAGGAAGCTTTCTATTTGCCTCCCTAGATGTTTTTCACATGGATCTGGAGTCTTTTTGATGTTTTCCAATTGAAACACCATGTCAAAACTTTTTTTCTTCATCGACATAGACATCTCTTGTTTCATGTAGATGTCTCCTGTGAAAGTCCTACTCTTAGGAGAGATGTCTATTGTTTTTGGTAAATGTCTCTTTTGGACTTGGGATGTCTACACTTTAGGTGAGATGTCTCTTCTACATGTGCGAAAAATAAAAGTGCTCATTTTGATGCTAGGAGCCTCTGAATGCCTTCCAACAAATCCCCATAGACCCTAGAACCTCCTAAACTCATCAAAATAAGCCAAAAAACCTCCAAACATGCCCAAAACATCCAAGAATATTCATCATGAAAATTCAACACAAGAACACACCTAAAAACTTGACACATACATCCAAGTCTTCTCCAAGTGCAAAACCTACAAAAACAACTTGTAGGACAAGCACAAGGGAATCAGAAGAGGTGTTCCTACATCAAAAATGTTCTCATAGAAGTTCTTCTTTCGAGCCATATAGATTAACCTATTGCAAGAACCACAACATGTATGATTGTGTGATGTTTTATAGAGAAGTTGTGTTTCAATTAGTACAAATGTTTGAATGGAGATTAGAAGATGTGATTTTTAAAATTCCAAAACTTTAAGCCTTGAAGAAGAAATAACAATTAGCATTCTAGAGAAGTCACATAGCCTTGATATTGATATTTAAAATCTAGTTACCAAGAAGATGTATATGTGTTATCAACACACATGTAATTGCCAAATCAACATGTCTAGATATTAGACTTTGTCAATTTTCTTAAATGACTAATTAAATAGGGAAAATCTTAAAGAATGTAGTATTACTAACCCACACCAATCTTAATCTAGTATCATTCATCCTATATGAAGAATTCAATATGAATGTTTTCTTGTTAGTGTTTATTAATTCTTAAAATATAGATATCTCAAATAACCCTTGGAAGAGGAGCTTGATTTGAAGAAGGTGTTCCCATTAATTCAACATGCAATTCCATTAACCAGTGTATATTCTACCTACTTTGAATATACAATAAATAAGAGAAATCTTAGAGTTTAAGAACAAATGATGTTATTAGATAGAATTCATTAAGAACCATGGTTCATCAATTATACTTCTATGATTAATGAAGGCAATTCAATATCATTATTTATCACAAACCTAGACTATATTTGGTATGTATCCAATTCTTCCATGTTACCAAGCTACTAGAGTTAATTCCTAAAGAAGAAATTAAGAAGCAAGATCAAGGCTTGCCATCTTGAACAAGACCATATGATCATATACCCCTTATGGAAAAACTACTACTTTCATTAATTCTTGAAGTTAATCAAGATTAGGAAAACTCTTACCTTACATTTATTCATATTCTTCTTATTTTCTTTATTGTTTAATTTATATTTTAATTAGGTAGGTAAAATATTTTAGGGTAATGTAAGTTTGAAATAAGCATTTTTCCTACCTTCACTTGGATAACTAGATATGAGTTGCACTTTATGTACCCTAGTTAGGACTAGTGATTGGTGGTTGGTAGACCTAAAATTTGTCTCTTATCAATATCTTATAGAATAAAAGTAAGTATTAATAAAATAAAATTTAATTTCCATATCATCTTCTCACTTATATTTTGTTTGGATAATAAGCAAGTGAACATTAGGATATTCAACCTCAAGTCAAAAGGAGAAATTAAAGTATTAAAGTATTGGAGCATGGAAGAAGCATTGGAGCTAAAGAGATATCATTAACATGGACTTGTTCAAGGATGAACAAAATCTAAGGGGGCTAGACTATCATGTTCCCATTCCCTAATGATGCCATTGCATAACAAACATGGTATCTCCTTATAAAAAGTATTGTTTTCATTATGGCTAAATAGTTTGTTATATCACCAAACCATGAATCCTTTTTCACTAGAGAGATTTATTCATAAGGGAATTTATCAATAAATGATCCTTTTGTCCTATATTCTTCTAAAGTTTCTAGTCTAAAATGATTGTCTACCACAAAATTATCTCTACCCCTTTTTTTCTAGAATTTCAAGTTCAAATTCTTGAAGTAGAAGATACCACTTCATAATCCTAGTATTTTCAAATTTTTTGTTGGGTAGAAACTTGATGGCTGAATGATCATTGTATACCCTAGTTTTGCAACCTATTAAGTAATGCATCAATTTTTCTAAGGCATATACAATTGATAACAGTTTATCCTCTATAATCATGTAATTACATGAGCCTATTCTAAGCTTTTGGAAATATAGTAAATTACTCTAAGGATATTTTCTATGTATTAACCCAAAACTACTCCAATTCCCACTAGCATCACACATTAAGTCAAAAGGAAAATCCCAACTAGGTAAATTAAATACTAGAGCTAATGTTACTTTTTCGATAACTTTTGCAAAGGCCTGTTAACATTTATTAGTCCATGAAAAATGGACATTTTTTCTAGGATTTTATAAAGAGGTTTGTCAATTTTTGAAAAATTGTTAATGAACCTCCTATAATACCCTCATGGTCTAAAAAGAAACTAAGTATTCTTAAATTGGTTAGGGTTGGAAGAGTAGAAATTAACTTAACTTTTTCTACATCCATTACAATTCCTTCTTTAGAAATTACATGGCCTATAACTACGCTACTTGTTACCATTAAATGACTCTTTTTCCAACTTGATTTTAATTCTTTTCTATGCATATATTGAAGACATATTCTAATCATTCTAATATTTGTTCATAGGTATCTTCATACAATGAAAAATCATCCATAAATATTTCAACATATTCCTTTAACATATTGAAGAAAGACCGAACAACATTTTTTGATAGGCAAAAGTACCATATAAGCAAGTCAATGTTGTTTTATTTTTTTCTTCTAGAGCAATGGCTACTTGGTTATAGCCACTAAATCCATCCAAAAAGCAATAATATTCATGCTCTTCTAACCTTTCTAATGTTTGGTCTATGTATGGTAGAGTAAAATGGTTGTTTTTGATGCTTTGATTAAGTTCCTATAATCAACACAAACTCTCCATTTACTTCCTTCTTTAGGCATCACTGTGATGGAACTAATACATTCACTATTATCTATTTGATATATGATACCTTTTTTCCATACTTTAGAAATTTCATCTTTAGTAATTTGCTCAAGGGCTGGATCAATTCTCCTAGCAAGAATATGAATTAGTTTGACATTCTCTTCCAAGTATATGCAATGTTGACATATATTGGGTGAAATCCCATGATGAAGATATTTATAGCTTAATGCAAATGTCTTGGATTTTATTTTTGATATTTTAATTAAGTTTTTCTCTAGGCCAATTATCAATTGATATTTTATTATTAAAGATTTATTCTCATTCAAAAAAATGTACTTAAGAGTGTTTGTTAATTCCTTTAGTTGCAAAGAGGTACTAGTTGGTTGGTCAATTCTATCACCAACAATTTTGATTCCTAAGTTTAAAATCTTATCTAAGAGATTTTGTTGTTCTTTAGTGGAAGAGTCTAATGATCCCTCATCAAAATTATTAACTGCTAAAGTTTACCTATCCTCAACCATGGCTGAAGTTGATATCAAATAAAGCATCCTCACTTCTTTAGTATCTTAATTTATTCTATCCTCCTTTACCTTATTAAATAAATTAAGTGCAAAAGTGAGGTTGGTGAAGGTTACTTGAAGTTGTCCTAACCTATAATGGATAATGGCATCTGCTATTACTACCCAAGATCTTCATAGTATAGTAAGGAAACAATCTAGATCCTTAACTTTTAATAGAACAAAATATTTTGGGTGCTCTCGCTTTTTTATTTCTACTATTAGATTTTCATCTATTCCTATAGGTTTAACAGTTGAGCCATCAACCAAGGAAATTGACATATTTACTTTTCTAATGTTTTCCAAGTCTAATGCTTTAGCCATTTCATGTGGTATATTGTTGATACTTACAACTAAGTCTAATAGGACATATTGAATTCTTTTTCCATTGATTCTTATTGGAATGGTTAGAATCCCTAGGTTTGGGAACTCTGGAATCTCATAAATTTGTACTAATTGTAGAAAATTATATACCAAATACAATTTTCTAGGAACATTCTCCTTTCTTTGCTTTGTGCATAACTTCCTCAAGTATTTTGCATAAAGTTGAGTATCTTTTGTGATCTATGTAGCATCCCCATTTCCAAATGATGTTGTTGCATAATGAAGATGATGCCTCTTCATAACAAGTGTTATTGTTATCGTAACAAAACTCAAAAGGGCATGTTGTAATTGAGACCTGAAAGGGCATATTGTAATAATAGACATGTCTCTTGAGGTTACTTTTAAGGGTTTGATCTAAGGCATTATACCTAGGCTTGGAGGTCATGCTAGCATGGAGTGGCAGAGCCAGTATAGGCAAGTCATAGGAGCCAAGTGAAGTAGGACAGGAAGAGGACTGGCCATCTCTTTTGGCCAATTGTAGGCCTAATTGTGGTGGTAGTGCTAGATTGCCTCTAAGGGGATAGATGCAAATGGAAGAAAACCTTATGGAACACTGTTAGAGCATGATCAAGATACTCTATTCCATGTCAATAAAGCATTCTTTTCTTTCTCTTTCTACATTTTTCTTGTTATTCCATTTATGCATAATTACAAATGTTACATATATTTGACATTTTGTATATTATCTTCTTATGCATAATTTCTAATATAACATATATTTGATGTTTTCCATGACATTTGAGAATGGGATGTCACAACCTACTTAAGTAGACTATGTAAATACAATTCCCTAAACATTTTCTCAATATGTGCCTTAGTTGAAAAATCTTCCTTCGGTCTTTTAGGATATGGTGGTGAGGTTATTTTCTTAATTATAGGTGATGGTTGAGATGTTGACGATTGATTTCCTAACTCCTCCACTTGTTCCCTAATGAACTTCTCTTTCTTTATAGGTATTTAATTTTTCATATGTGACCTATCTTCTAGTAGTACCTCCTCAACTTGGTCCTTAAAGATAATCTTCTTATTAGGTTTGGATTCTATAGTCTTCCCACTTTCTATAGTTATAAAATTTAGTTGTACTTTATCCTTTCTTTGATTTGTGGGATTGGGTTTAGGTTTGAAGAGTAATTCTCTTTTAGTTAAGTCATGAAATCATCTTCTAATTTCAACTACAAACTACC
The DNA here is from genome assembly GCA_015680685.1 of Gnetum montanum. NCBI lineage: Eukaryota > Viridiplantae > Streptophyta > Gnetopsida > Gnetales > Gnetaceae > Gnetum > Gnetum montanum. The sequence goes on along the minus strand of MNCI01016050.1, from coordinate 630,696 downwards.
TATTTTCTTTAATAAAGGCCATTAGAGTTTGGGTTAAGCAATCAAATTACTCATTAACTGGGTTTCTAAATGGTCTAAAATCATTTTGAGAAATTTGTGTTCATTTTTTTGGTAAAATGTTCTTGGTTGAAATGAAGGAGTTTGGTTTCTAATTTGGTGATAAGCTCTTATCGATTCTTGGACTTCTTGATTACAATAAACTAATGCTAGATAAGTTGTGATGTCATGTTATTTATTTTCACAAAGACTACATGCTTCTTCTTGAACAATGTGGGCTTGCTTCTTAATTAATTGAGTTAACTCATTAAGTTTCCTATTTAGTTGCTTAGTTTAGGGTTACTCCTTGCATGACATCAGATTTTGGCCAAGGCTTACTTTGATCTACCAAGGAATCAATAATCCTCCAATCTTCTTCAAGTGTAACATTTAAAATGTTTTCTCCAAAAGAAAAGTTAACACTTTATCTATAATATGGTAACCATCCTTCTATAAATATTTGTATTAATTAATGGGCTAGGAATCCATGATTAGGATTTTTAAGATAACCATTTGAACTTTTCAAAGGCACTCTCATAGTCCTTATCTTCTTTTTGTGTGAAACTCATTAGTTTTTTTCTAAGAATATATAACTTATCATTATACATTGAATGAATGTTACCTTAAATTCATCCCATGATCCAATCTAGGTTCTCAAGGTTTGAAGCCAAAAATCAGCTTTATCTTTTAAAGTGAATTTAAAAGCTATCATCTTTGTCATATCTACTCCTTGAGGGGCTAGCATGGCTATCATGGTTTCAAATTGTCTAACATGTGTTATTTGGTCTTCCACATTTATTCCCCTAAAAATGGGCAATAAGTATGAATTTCTGACTTCTATGTTTCTTCCTAGTGAAAATGCTAATGGCCCTTGGGGAATAGTAGGTATTATTTGATTCAATAAATCTCCTAAGGTCCTAGTAAACTTGTCCTATCAAAAGGTTGGAGCCTATACTACTAAAAGAAAGAGAAACTATGGTCTAAGATCTTGTGAGAGGTGCATGATACAATCGAGATCTAGCTGTAAATGATGGAGTACCTATAGTTGGATTAGGTATTGAAATATAGGTAGCTATAATAATAAGTGGAGTTTAAAAGTTGAAGGTAATTATTGGTTTAGTAGTACCCTCTAAAGTTGTTATATGACTTAATATTTAGGTAATGGTGAGATTTGTTTCTTGGGATATGGAAAATGTAACAAGATTTGTTGAATCCATCCTTATGTTTAGATTATCTAGGAGAGGATTAAATGCCATTACAAATGAAAATTGGATTCATAGCTCACTTAGTTCAAAAATTTCCATGGCTATTGCAAATTCACTTTTCTTCTCTATAGGTTTCTATGATTGAAGGTTGTAGAGTTTGTACTAAAGCCTAAGCTCATTGAGTTAAATTCTTGTGTTGGTTGGCTAAAATTCCTTATAGCCCTCCTTGGTCTTAGGAACTAAAGAATTAGACACTTGCAATTTCTCTTGTACTCTTTCCTTAATTTTAATTTTCTTAATTTTCTTTTTACAAGAAAAATAATTGAAAGAAGCCATTGTTGAAAAACAAAATACTCAATAGAAAAAGTAAAGAATATGTACCTCTTTGTTGGTGAAGACAAGCTACCAAATTAAAGAGAAAAAGAAACTAAATAAAGAAATAAATAAAACATAAAAGCATATTGAACCCTTGATGAAAATTTACTTTGCCAACCTTCTTGGTAATGGTACCAAATTGATAAGCTCACCAAATTTAGTGCTAGATTATCTTCATTGTAGTAATTTCACCTTGTCTGTGACCTACCCACAAGTCATATCCATGAAATAATTAAAGTCAAAGAGACATCAAGAAAAAATAAAAAATTAGGATTTAATCCCAGTTCAATTCCACACTTATGATTGTTACTCATAAGCCAAATCACAAATTCTCATTCCAAATTCTAACATAAGTTCAAGAATGGAAGTTAATGATTAAGTCAACTTAAAGTCATATGATTCTAATGATTCAGATGATTCAGATGACACCTAATCTATGATTCTACCTCACTATCTTTATAATGCAACAACCTCAACAGCCTACCATTGGGGTCTAATAGTTGATAAGTTGCCATAGGGTTCAACTAGCTCTTTGACACTTTCTTAGAAATAACAACTTACTTTAAAATGACTTGTAATTTTCAAGGGTTATGAATATTTCCTTCTCTTCCCTTGATGTTAGCCTCAAGGGAAGAGAAGGAAAGATTCATAACCCTTGAAAAATTTAAACAATTAAATTAGAAAATATAAAAATATATAATCATATTACAAGATGTTATAGGAATTGGTATCAACCGATATTCATTAGCATTATCACCCTATCATAGATCACTACTTTTGCAATGTTCATTGATATCCTTGCTTTTGTTGAATAGTTTATGGTTTATCAAACTTGATTGTAGGTTAGATATGCTTCTACTTCTTGACTTATCATATAATGTCATAGCTTTGATAGAAATCAATATCTCTAGTCTAGTCTTGTCTTGGTTGTGTACTGAACCTATCAAATTTAGTAGCAATCTCAATAAGAATCAATATGTTTGGAATGATATTCTTATTAGTTGATACAAATCTCATGATCAAGATTGATATCTTGACCCCATGTTGGGGTTTTTACCATTGAATATATCGAACTTGACAACATTTGTGGTGAAGATCAATAAGTTTGGTATTAATTTGTACTATTGTTTTTTTGATAATCGATATCCTCATCATATCGATTCCTATCACAGCTGCTATAATCTACGAAAACATAGCTTAAAAGAACATTAGTACTTATTGTGTGCTACCACAATATTAGTGCACTTTGGTAACATTAGGTAGCCAAAAAAAATAAAATTTTAGAGAAATTTTAATACAAATTAGAGATACTTAGGAGGCTCATTTGAAACCTAAAACTAGGCTTTCATTTATTAATTAAATTTAGAATAACTTAAATGTTACCTTTCATGAGTGACACTTGTAACATTCATTTCATACAAATAATAATAATTAAAACACATATCTCAACATTCTATTTTCTGGTAGTTAGAGAGCTTTGATTACTCTTATGGAACCTGATGATACACGATATCGCATCCTGCCTCATCTTCTATAAATAAGAGGCGGTGCCCTTGGTTCCAAGGCAGTTAGACTTAGAGGCTTAGCTATATTCTTATAGTTTAGTCATTCCAAAGTTAGAATTATTTCTATGTGCCCGCAGTAGGAGTCATAGAGTGAACGGATCTTTATTCGAACAATTTGTACTTGAGCACAATTTTGTGTACGGCAATAAAGATGAACTTTATGATAAACCTTGCAGCATACAGAATTAAGCTAATTAATAATTAATGATTGTTTAATGCTTTCCTAGTTAATTAATATCTCACTCAACCTTCACACCCCTTAGTTAAATAAACTCATTACGACCACTTCAAGCATACGTGTAGCACTTGGTAACATAGTAACGATTAGCGTTTAGTAATCCCAACAGCGTTGCACTGATTTAGGATGTGTACGGCAAGTGGGAATGGATACTGGTGTTAGGAACATTTAGTAACTAGTTAATGAATAGTTAATGTAATTTAGCCACTTAGTTCTCTCTCCCTCTCCTTTATTAGAAGAAGACATTAAAAAAAGACAAAAGCTATAAAAATCATGTACCTTAGGCTTACTTAACCATACAACTGTGACAATACAAGTAAGTTTGGGAAGACAACGATTGATTAACCCTGAGTGTTCCATTAAGGTGCGTAAGCACTTAGTCCTTGGAGTTTGATTGAATCGTGCTTGAAATGCTCGTATTCATATGGTTGAGTGTAGGGGTACCTCGCCACTCATCATTGGCACTGTTGCTGGGGACTTAGTTGTTTGTGTGTTGTGTAGAACATAGGAAATCATTCATATCATTGGAACGTTAGAATGAATCCTTAGGGTTACTTAAAGAAAGACAAGACAATGGTACATTGCACACCGAACAAGACAAGATGTCTTCTTCTTCACATAAGATCACTTCACTGCCTAGGACTAACACAAGAGGCAGTCGGCGGCGTAATACATGTAACCAAGATTCACCAGTTCTTCAACATTTTCGTGTGGTATATACTCACCCCAATGAGTATGTACCCAATTTCACCTTTATTATCCACCAAGATGAACAACTGCATTGGAGAGACTTGGAGGGTAACATAGTGTTGCCTCCAGACTGATCAGTCCCCAACATGCTCCTTTGTGCTCTCACACAAATAGGCATGCCACTTTTATATGTAGAATACGTTGCATGTGACCATGACAGAAGGGACTATCATCCCACAGAAGTGCAACATCAAAGGGACTTGCGACAGGAGAGATACCATACATCCTTGAAGGGTAAATGGCCCCATGAGGCTTCGCACATTTTGAGCAAAATTGAGGATGGTGAACCTGCTTTAATAGGTTCCCCAAAAAATGATGTTCCTCCTCCTAACAGTGGTCAGGAGATGGTGTATCAAAACCTCCACTCCACTATTCACAACCCTAGTTCTAATACCCACAAACACAAAGTGTTCAACGAGGGAACACGAACACATGATAAGGGCGGATGTTCTTATCATGATCATGATCAAGGTCGAGACCACTAAAGAGAAGGTAGAAAACACCATCATGGTGATGGTTCTCCTTCTTCTTCACCTTCATCATCACATTCACCCTTTCCTTCAGTGTCTGAACGTAGTCATAGGGAAACCAATGTGAGGATAAGGAAAAATGAAGTGAAAGACATCGACGAGACAGTCGAGAATGAGAACTAGGGTACTCTAAGGAATCAAGGCATAGAAGAAGGGAGAGTAGGGAGCTATGTAGACACCATAGATGCTATGAACAAGATGATCATGAAGAACCCCTACTCGCAACTAGAAGCATGCTAGATATAACGGAGGCCGTAAGAGTTCCAACAAGGCACCAAAAGGATAGTAGGATCAAGAGGTTAGACATGAACAACATTCCACTATTTGAAGGGGGATACAACATTGATCCTCAAAATCATTTACAAGCATTCCATGATGCATGTTCCTTGCAAAACATAGAAAATGAATGGCAAAAACTAAAGTTATTCCCAAGGATACTTGTGAAGGAAGCTGAAAGCTAGTACCGGTTCTTAGAACTAGAATCCATTCGAAGGTGGAGTACAATGTTAGAACTATTCAATGATAAGTACCAAACATACTCCCGAGTGTCTAACCTGTGGAAGCAAATCCAAGGATGGAAGCAAGGAAATTATGAACCCTTGGATATTGCCATGGGCTACTATTACGCACTATTACATCATTGCCCTGGCCATGGTTATTTGCAGTGGGATCAACTACACCATCTCGTGGATGGACTTAGGCATGAAACAAGAAGAACCCTTGGGATGAATGCCCAAGGAAGGTTATCAGAGTTTAGGTCTCATCAAATTCATAGATTGCTAGAGTAAGTAGCCAAAGAAGAAGGTGAGCTACGAAAGAAAGAAAGTGCGTAAGAATATAACCGAGATCCTTCCCTCCGAAAAAGGGGAGTGAGATTTTGTGAGGAGGAAGAAGAGTCACCACTCGAAGAGAATGTGAATAGGAAAACTTTGCCTCTTCAAAAGTTAACAACAGAAGTATCGGCAAAGGTAGACCAAATGTGGGACTCCCTAGATAGTAGGTTTGAAGCTGTTCTCAAAATTATAGAGGAGTCTAGGGAGCAAGGTAGTGACTACGACAAAAAGAAAAAGAGAGAAGTGGAAAATGCACGTAACAAGGGTAAGGGCAAAATGGCCATCACAAAAGAGGTTGTGGATTCATACACGAATAATGATGGTGGATGCAAGATATGCCAATACGACCATCCTAAGGGATGTTACCCAGTGGTCTCACATCTACAAGAGTCTGAGGTGTATGCACTCAACCCACGACTAAATAAAAGGCAAGCACCCCAACGGTTACCTTATCCCCAAGGCAACCCAAGGTAATTCCACCAACCTTCAACATATTATCCAAGTGGAACTCCACCATAACCCATTGAGCAATATCAACAGTGGCAATACCCACTCTCATGGAGGATACCACCACCAAGGCAACAATACCCCTACCAGCAACCTAACCCATATGGCTACTACATACAACATCCAATCTCTCCACGTGACTCTGTTAGTCACGTTACACCACAACATCACTACCAAGCCCGTGAGTATTATAGAACTCCTTCTCCTTGGGAAGATAACCCACAAACATACCATCCTTCAAATCCATCCGCAACTCTCACACCAATAGCTCCATTACCAACCACTCCAGCAATGCAAGGGGAGCTCCCTACTCAACCACAGCAATGCAATGCCATAAGGGCTATGAATCCTTAACCCACTTTTGGGTTTGATAACCATATGAAGAAAAGACCTTTCTTTAGAACCAATAGTCCAACCAAGCCCTTACAACCACAAGCGGTTGAACCTCTGAATGCCTCCCCATCAAATAAGGCTTCAGAGCTCCCTTCGAACCAAACACCGAGCTCAACGCATACGGTTATGTTAACACATGTCGTTACTGACTGGATCAAGGTTGGCCACCTTCCTAGGAAATTCTCTAATCCTGAAAGCCCCCTAATCTATCTCCAATTCGTTGGGAATGAGCCATGCAAAGCTCTTTTGGACTTAGGTTCTGGAGTCAACTTAATATCACAAGAAAAGTACAAAGCCTAGAACCTACCTCCATTGAGGAAGAGCAATATTCACCTAGAGCTGGTTGACCAGTCCCTCATTGTTCCCTTGGGACTAGTGGAGGACATTGTCACCACTATGTGTGGGTGGTCATACCCAACTGATTTCCTAGTGATACAAGTGAATAACGGTAAAGGGGACTTTCCAATAATAATGGGAAGAGCATGGCTAAGTACTATAGATGCACGTCTAGGAATCTACAATTTTTTCCTGGAAATATCTAAGGAAAATACTTTTGGAAAGATTGAGAAGAAGAAGGTTCCATGCATCACATACAGTGATACAAGATGCGATTGCATGCAGAGATCATGGGTTGTGCAAAGTTTAGCATTGTCTGCATGCAACCGGTGTGCACAAGACATTAACATACAAAAGTGCCTGTATGCAATAGCCACACGACAAGAAGACACCCAGTGGCTGATAGCTGATCAAGAGAGCAACTCACTAACGTGCATGGAACTAACTGAGGGGATAACTTGTGCTTACATCGAAAGCATAGACGCATTAGAGCAAGTTCACTGCCAACTTCCAAGCCTTAACCTTGAAAACATCAAATGGGGGAAGTTGGAAATTCCTAAAAAATTCAAACAAGAACCCCTAGAATTGAAACCATTACCCACTGGTCTGGAATATATGACCCTCGAAAATGAAAAATTGGTAATCATCAATGCAAGACTTGCTTCCAAACAAAAAGGAAAACTGCTAAAAGTAATAAAAAAGTGGTCAAAAGTCTTTGCTTGGTCATATCCTGAATTAACTGGAATAGATCCTAGGATATGTCAACATAGGATTTACACTGACTCCTCCATGAAACCTTGAAAACAACTGCAAAGGTGATTGAACCGAAAATTGAAGCAAGTAGTAAAAGAAGAAATAGAATAGCTTCTTAATATTGGGTTCATCTATCCCATTGCTAATAGAGAATGGGTTAGCCCTTTGGTAATCTTGCTTAAAAAGGGAGGAAAATGGAGGGTGTGCATACATTTTAGGCTACTGAACATGGAAACATTTAAGGATCACTTTCCGTTGCCATTCGTTGACCAAGTCTTAGACACCATAGCAGGGCATCGCTATTATAGTTTTCTGGATGGCTATAGTGGATACAACCAAATACAGATAGCCCCAGAAGACCAAGCTAAGACAATGTTCACCAGTCCTTGGGGAATGTTTTCGTATAAATAAATGCCTTTTGGCTTGTGCAATGCTCCTACCACATTTCAATACCTAGTTCTAAGCATATTCCAATAGCAGATAGAGAATGGAGTGGAAGTCTTTATGGATGACTTCTCCACCTATGGAACAAGTTTTAATCAAGCCTTGGACTGATTAGAGCAAGTGCTGAAAAGGTGCATAGAAACCAACTTAAGGCTCAACTAGCAAAAAAGCCATTTAATGGTCCAAGAAGGCATAGTACTTGGGCATAAGGTTTCACATGCAGGAATAGAGGTAGACCTAGATAAAATTAGGGTCATCCAAGGAATTACCTGGCAACCAAAAACTGTCAAAGACATTTGATCATTCCTTGAACACACTGGCTACTATAGGAGATTCATTGAGAACTTCTCCAAGATTTCCAAACCGTTGGTAGAGCTAACAAAGAAGGACGTACCATTTGAGTGGACCAGGGAAGGTGAACGAGCATTCTAAAATCTAAAACAAAAGCTTGAAGAAACTCCCATTCTACAAGCTCCTAACTAGTCCAGACTATTCCACATAATGACTAACACATCCAATTATGCTTTAGGAGCCGTACTTACACAATTAGATGATTAAAAATGCCCTTACTACATCCACTGTGCAAGTAGACGTATCGCCGGTGCACAACTTAACTACACAGCTACAGAAAAAAAGAATTAATGGCTGTAGTGTTTGCACTGCATAAGTTTAGGCACTATGTGTTAGGTTACAAAGTGTTCATCCACACGAATCATAGTGTAATCCAGTTCCTCATGAACAAGCCAACGGTTAGCCCTCGTATTATACGATGGCTAGTAATCCTACAGGAGTTTGATCTAACAATGATCGATCAAAAAGGCACCAAGAACATAGTTGCAAATCATTTATCTCAGTTGCACTGGGATAGTAAAGAGGATGAATATGTAATGTCTGATCATTTTCCTTATGAAGCCCTCTTTGCCGGTGTAGTGATAACCAACCCATTGAGACAAATTGGTATAGTAGCATTCTCACCTATCTCCTTACTCAACAAACACCACAGGAGCTAGACTTTAGGAAGAAACAACATTTTTTTCACATAGCCAAGTACTTCATGGAGATCAATGGACAACTTTACAAAGTGTGTCCCGATGGCTTGGTTCGATGGTGCGTGCCCGAGGTAGACCAACTTAGAGTTCTCCAAGATGCTCATGAGGGCCCTTGTGAATGGCTATTAAGATCCTGCTTGCAGGATATTACTAGCCAACATTATTTCAGAATGCCCATCAATTTGTCCGATCTTGTGAGCACTGTCAACATGATGGGGGAATGACTACTAAAATGGAGGATCCGCAACAATGGATTCAACCATTAGAACCCTTCGACATTTGGGGAATAGACTTTATGGGGCCCATTACACCAATGTCCAATGGAAAAGCTTACATTGTAGTTGTCGTAGACTATTTAACGAAATAGGCTGAAGCAAACTATAAATCATCTATAGTTGCATGATTTATGCAACAAAAAGTCGTAAATAGGTTTGGTGTGCCACGTGCACTTATCTCGGATAATGGAACACACTTCACAGGTGCAACTTTTTGAAAGTTAATGCAACGCTTAGGGGTTGAACATAAATTGAATACACCTTATCACCCCCAAGCTAACGGACAAGCTGAGGTCACCAATAAGGAGATCACTAAAATATTGACTAGGACAATTAGCAAGTATAGGCAAGATTGGAGCACTAAACTGAATGATGCTCTTTGGGCATACTACTCCACCTGGAAACTCTCTATAGGCTACTCTCCCTATGAGTTAGTGTACAGAAAGCTTCCAACACTTCCGATTCAAACTGAGCTCCGCACACTATCAATGGCTTGTGACCTCCACCTTGATCTTGATCTAGCACAAAAACAAAGGTTGGAAAATTTAAACATGCTAGAGGAAAATCGATTAGCTTCCCTATCATCAAATGAGTTGCACAAGGCATATAACAAGCAACATCATGACTTGAAGATTCGAAAGGTTAAGTATCAACCAGGAGATAAGGTTCTCTACTGGAACCCCACACATGTGCCACAATGCACAAAATTGCAAACACTGTGGGAAGGACCTTACATCATTCATACAACCTTTCCTTCAGGGGCCATGACCATATACAAACCTGAGAGCCCTGATAAGAGATTGTTAGTTAATGTGTAACAAACCAAACCCTTCCATGAATTTAGAATGGTCAGTGCACATAATACCTCTGAGAAGGAACAACCCTGCTCACTATTTTGGATCTCCTCCTTCCAACTCAGTCATGGGGGAGACGGCCACCTCTACTAACCATTTGAATCCCTCAGTTCCTTTTTAAGTTTTTGTTTTATACATTTTTGTTTTAAAAATTTCTTTAACTTTTCTTGTTTTTATTTTGCAACATCATTTATACTTTTTCATTTCTTTGTGTGACTATTTGTTTTGTTTGTTTTTGATTTTTTTTGTTCTTATTTTTGTTTTTATTTGTTGTTTTTGTTGTTTTTGTTTTGTTAGATTCATCACCTAATAAGTGCTCCTGATGGTGGTATGAACTATATTTTATTGATTGCTAATGTTTGGTTTTTACCTTTGAGTTATAATGTTGATACTAAGGTATGGTTCTTTTGATATAACAGGCAATGAGTCCACATCATCCATGCATCCATGAATTTCTATGGTCTCTCTTAGCTTGGAGCTGTATAGTTTCCTTCTTTAATAATAAAACTATTAACGAATTGGTGATTGGGCATTTCTCAAACTAAGGAAGGACTCAAGGACTAAAAAGGGTGTGACTTCAAAGGAATTTGATGCATTTGTGCTAGCTATTCTCTTGGGTGCTTGGATGTTTTCTCCTTGAGTTTTCCTTACCATTCCGACGTTGCTCCATTATTGGGAAGCTGAGCCAATAAAAACAAGTCTTTGCATGGTGTGGTTCTCAAAAAAAAAAACAGTGAGAATTCAAAGCACATCCCTTAGAAAAAATAATCATCTAGGTTACAAGCACTGGTTATGTAACTAAACAAACATGTTCCCTCTAACTAAGGCTCTTTCTCGCTTCCTACTTTTCCCTTTCTTGTTTCCTCGGAATGGTGGTGACTCTTTGGCAGAAGCATTCTTGTTACTTCAAGTGGATGGATTGGCCATGTGTATTCATGCAAAGTCACTGGATGTGGATTGTTTGAGGTTGGATTTGGAATGAGATCTACTCAGTCACATTAACCATAAATACACAAGGGGTTATACACCACCTTATTCTTGGGACTCCATTCCATTCTCTTCTTCCCATCATTCTTTCTCCATTTTCCACCTCATTGTCGGTTGTATCAGTAGTATATATTTTGGTTGATGCATTGTTTTCTCTTTGGTGAATTCTTGGGGTTAAGTCTTTAACTCTTGCTCTCAAATGACATTTCTAGAGCCTATGGACTCTTTGAATGTGGGTTTGTCAGGGCATAAAGGGCATGATCCTACTTTGGGGAGGACCCACTGGCATTCCTATTTGGTGCATCAGTTAACTTCTTTCCCTTAAACATTTCCGCAATCAACTTTTGTTGTTTCATTCCCACATCTGACATCCATTTTATCGGTGTTACTGTTGTTTCTTTTTCTCCATCTTTCTTATTCCTTATCTTTTTCCATTCTATCGCTACTGGAGGATCGCTTTTAGTCATGGGGGCCCTGGTCCAATTTTTTTCAATTTTTCCTAACCCCTACACCTTGGGTAGTCACTAGTGTTATATCTCTAGAATTTTTATTGGCCATATCACAACTTAGCCAATGGACCTTACACCAAGGCAAGGTATCAACTGTATTATGATTTACTTATCGTTGCTCATATGTGACTGTGTTATGTGTGCAGATGGCAATCATACAACAATGGACTGGATCTGGAGGAAACACTCAAGATGAACTGGTGTTGGAACATTTGTGCAAGGAATAAGATTGATGGTGCAGTCATGGATGGGCAATGGAAGGCGCAATCTTGGCGTCGACAGCAACATGTCTTCTCCTTCTCTCTCAACTGCCAAATAAGGCTAGATGTCAATTGTGTATAGTGTTTAATCTTGTGGTCATAAAGACTAATGATTGTCATGAATTGTAATGTTGATTCGTTCACATGTCATCCCATTCACCATTAGTTGTTATTCAAGTCAATAAGCCCATACCTTCCCTATATTTTGTAAGGAACTTGAGGACAAGTTTTCATTCAGTCGTGGGGGTATGATGATACGCGATATCACATCCTGCCTCATCTTCTATAAATAAGAGGCGACACCCTTGGTTCCAAGGCAATTAGACTTAGACCCTTAGCCAGATTCTTGCAGTTTAGTCATTCTAGAGTTAGAATTATTTCTGTGTGCCCGTAGTAGAAGTCATAGAGTGAACAGATCTTTATTCGAACAATTTGTACCTGAGCACAATTTTGTGTATGGCAATAAAGACAAACTTTATGATAAACCTTGCAGCATATAGAATTAAGNAAACTAGTTAATGAATAGTTAATGTAAGTTAGCAACTTAGTTCTCTCTCCCTCTCCTTTATTAGCAGAAGACATAAAAAAAAGACAAAAGCTATAAAAATCATATACCTCAAGCTTACTTAACCATATAACTATGACAATACAAGTAAGTTTGAGAAGACAACGATTGATTAACCCTGAGTGTCTATTAAGGTGCGGAAGCACTTAGTTCTTGGAGTTCGACCGGATCATGTGTGAAACGCTCATATTCGTATGGTTGAGTGTAGGGGTACCTTGCCACTCATCAAAACCCTCAAATTTGTTTTCATCTAATGTTATTTTTATAACATTGTGTTTGAATCATGCATAACACAAAATAGTATGAGCTTCAAGAACAATATATTCCTACATTATTCTTATTAAAATAGCTAATCATGATTAACTATGTATAAAATGATGTTGTAAAGGTAAAATGGTAATGCTAATTTGCATGTACTTGAACATCAAATTTCTGAATATGGTTTCAAGTAACTTTCATTGAAATTTAAACTTCAATTTGATACATTGATCTATAGGTATCCATCATTGTCATATTAACATCCTCTATCTCATAGGTCCATAAGTCATTTTTTATAATATAAAATTCTATTCTATTTATATGTTGAATTGATTGTTGTTGATGCTAGTCCTATTAGTTTTTTAAAGTTAAATTTGTTCTAGGATTCTATCATGCTAGAATTTTCAATATCTTCTTGTTTTAGAATAATGGCTTTTTACTTAAAAATTTTGGATTGGTTGTTTTGGAAATTCTGTGCAATGTTCCATTTAAAAAGATACATGATGTAACTGATTTCTCAATTACGTAGTGGAATGGTTTGGATCATCTATTTACAGTATAGTATAATCTAGTATATAGCCTTATTGTAGTTAACAACATCTAAGCACAAACATTTTTACAAAAACCTTAGAAGAGATGGAACTGTAGGTTATGCATCATAACTTTGTGACATGATTATATTTCCAACACACTAATAAGAATTACAATGACATTAAATGTTCATGCAATGCTTTAATTTAGAGAAAAAATTCCTTTAACTTCTACAGTGTTCTAATGATGGTGACATATTAAATTTTGATAGATTTCTTAAAAGTTAGCATTAGTTCATTCACTAAGTCCCTAAAATTTTCATGGCCATACCACCAATGCAAGGGAAAAATCTAGATGAAAATGGACCTTGTTGGTAGAAAATAACCTTTAAAATTTGTAAAATAATCAATTTTAGGTTGCATAATGTCCATTAGTAACTATTTTCTACACAAAAGTTACATGAAATCATTATTAGGCTGACCCTACCTTGTATAGATAAATGCTTGAACGTGGAGGGCCATTAGTATGTGATGAGTCATCATTTGGGCTACTGCGATATTGCGTACACGATATCGCAGCCTGTCTCCTCATCTATAAATAAGAGGTAGATAGATGAGTTAGAAATCATTAGATCAATTAGTTTTAGAGTTAGTTTTGATTTCATTTTTCATTTTCTCTCTCTCACCCCTTTTCCTCCCAGTGTATGCCCGCAGTAAGGTGATTGTAATAGTATGACATCCTTTATTCGAGTGTGATGTACTTGGACACACACATGACCGACAATAAAGATCGAGATTAATTCATCATTGCAGCATTCACTTAGTTTAATCATTTAATTAATTGTTATTTACTACTTTCCTAGTTAATATCTTCTCACCCTTGAAATCCTGTTAAACATAGAATGAGTACGACTTGATTACGAGCATTTAAGTGTGACTACTTGGTAACCCAGTAGCGTACCTAGGATCTACACTTCATAATCCTAGTAGTAGTCATGCACAAAGTTCAAGATGTGTACGGATAATCAAGGAACAGGCTAGTTTAGATTCTCTCACACACTCTCTCTCCTAGATTAGTGAATCTTACTTTCCATTGCCTTCAGGAGTAGCGTTAGATTAGAAACCACATCATACACTTCACTCTGGACTAAACCATATGTGACAAAGATAATACTAGTCCAGGTGGGAAGACAACAAACTGTGACCTAAGGCTAACTATCTAGATGCCACAACTAGTCCGTCTGCGGAGTTTGACTGGATCGTGCGTGTAACGCTTGTATTCGTATGGTTGAGTGTAGGGGTACCTCGTCACTCATCATTGGCACCATTGCTAGGGACGGTGCTAGTTATCTAGATTAGTTATATCATACAAGGTCGCTGTAAATGAATTAACGATATATCTTTTAGAAAGAAATAATTATAAAAAAGTCATACATACATTCACACACAAATTTCACAATCATGCCTCTCCTACAAGATGATAATAATGCCACACCTAGTGAGGAAGTTCATTGGAGAACCAACGAATTATATGACAATGAAGATTGGAATACGCAACCCGAGGTGGGGGTTTCTTATAAACATAAACGAAAGCAACGTCATCCCAAATGCATGAAAGCGTAACTTACCTGATGACGATGAACCCCTACTGGCCACTACAAGCTTAACGTAAATACAAGAGGCTGTTCGAATCTCTCGTAGGCATCATAAAGAGAGTTGCCTACCTAGGCTCGATTTAAACAACTTTCCCACTTTTTCAGGAGGCTATGACTTAGATCCACATCAACATTTACAAGCCTTCTATGATGCCTATGCAAGGAACAACATTGATAAAGGTTGGCAAAAACTTAAGCTCTTTCCCATGACACTCGTTGGCCAAGCAAAAGTATGGTATAGATCGTTAAAACCAAATTCAATATGACGTTGGTCAAAAATGGTAGAAGTCTTTAACGAAAAATATCAAACCTACGCAAGAGTGTCAGCCTTGAGGAAACAAATCCAAGGATGAAATCAAGCAAAACATGAACCCTTGGACATGGCCTTAGAAAGATATTATGCACTATTAAACAACTGTCCAGGCCATGGGTTTTCCGAGGAAAGGCTAATGTGCCATATCATTGATGGGCTATGTAATGAAACAAGAGAGACCTTAGGAATGTCTGCCCAAGGTCAACTATATGAACTACGGACCCATCAAGTCCAAGAGCTTATTAAGCTGGTAAAGAAGAAGGAGAATTGGCTAGATGGGAGAGTGTTGAAAAACATCAACGGGACCAAAATCTCAACTTAACAAAGGTCCATGATCATAAAAAGGAGAATCAACCTATTATAAGGAGAAAGAATCATCTTTGCCAATACAACAATCATTAGAAGAAGTCAAGGCAAAGATCAATAAGATGTTGGAATGGACGTATCAAAAGTGTGGAGAATTTGTCGACATTATTGGAGATAGAGTTTTGACAACCTAAGAAGCAGGATAAAACATTAGACAATCGGAAGGAAGGGATAAGGAAAATAAGAGCTCAACTGCCAGTCATATGTATGAATGTAACATATGCCTGTACGATCACCCCAAGGGCCAATGCCCAATCTTGTCACATTTACATGAGCATTGGGGAAATACGTTACATCTAGAGTTCATGCAGAGATACTGTGTTCGATCATAGTGGAAATAATCCCAGTCGTGGGGGAGACCAACCTTAGACTGGAGAAACCCTTCATATCATCCAAATCCAAATGCTTATCACGTTCAACATCTTGTTTTTCTAGATGAACCATCATACTCTATCTCACTGCATTATCATTCTCCTTGATACTATCAACCCATGCCTTCAACACAACCACCGCCTTGTGTATCCTACACTTCTCCTCAATTTCAACATTTTCATCCTTTCCCTTCTTCTACATCACCACCAGTTGTTCCTAAGGTGTCTGCACCACAGAAAAAATCCCCAAACGTCACTAATGCTAATATTACTAATAGTAGTGAGAGACCTCAGCAACATCAAAAGCGTCCTTTCTTTAAACATGACCGTAAGAAGGGACAACATAATTCCGAGGCCACTACATCCTCCAACTTAGCACAAGTCCCACACTGTGGTGCACCCTTATCTTCGAACACAATGCCTCATGTTACTTCATCAGGGCCATCAATTCACACTCCAACAAAAATATGACCCAATGAACACAAGAATGGAGAACGACAACCCAATCCTTGCATACCATCTAACGGTCCCAAATATCATAGTGGGTCAACTCGTTATCTGGAAACTACATCGTATAAATTTCCCCACTATGCTTATTATAATCAAGTGTGTGAACCCTGATGGGGTAAATATGACCAAGCTCGAATATTTCCAACCTGCAAGGATCCTCATCTTCCATTTATTAATCCTTGCCATCCTCAACCATTTAGTTATGGGGGATATCCCCCATTTTAATAACAAGCGGGATTAATAAATATATTTCATTTTCTTTAATTTTACAATTTTTGTTTTCCCGGTTTTCATTTTTCAACTTCTTGTTTTATCTTTATGTCTTTTTGGTATTTTTGTCTTTTTAGTATTTTAGTCTTTTTATGCTTTTTTAAGTAATCTCATCTATGAATAAAACGCTCATGTGGATTGTTGGTTGAGGTGTGTTCTATGTTTTCATGTCGCAAGTGATCAATTATTTGTACAGTGAGCCCATTACACCCACTCATCCACTCTACAAATAAGAGGTTCTGTTCGAGGGTACAGTGATATTCTTGAAATCCTTAAAAATTAAAATTAATTTTGTGTTCATTGTACCCAGAATGAAGAAGGATGGACCAAGAGGGAATGATTAGGATGTGACATCAAGGGGACTTGCGGATTCTCTTTGGTGACATCTGTGGGAGTTATCATGCAATGTGCTTATACTAAGATCCTTGTAGATCTAATGAAAAATGGGAGTAAGAGTAATCAAAAGGCACTCAAAAATCCAATGCTGTTCTAGGGGGTCCCATGGGAAAGACATGCACCCATGCCTGAAGGTTTGCGACTTCTTTGGATTCAATTTTTAAAAAGAGAAAGAAAAAAAAAAGAGTGCCACAAAACAAAAATCACTCCTCCCTGGAATAAAATGCCAAGTGATCGTACACCTTGTTGTTATGGTACTCTCATAGTTATTCATCATGGAATGAAACAATGCGATGTCACTGATTAGAGGAATGGACTTGGTCCTAATCTTGGAATGACAGGTTAATGACATGTTAATCATGCTTTACACGTAGGATTCACTCTGCCCTGGGTCAGTTACCTCATGTTCCAATCTCTACAATCCCTTCTATAGTTCGTCTCATCTCATTGTTCGGGTAATTGTAGCTCGTGTCGTGTGTAACGTAGAATTATTACCTCATTCTAGTCATATTTACATGTGTGTGTTTTGTAGAATTAGTGCAGATTACATTTAACCCTTCTAGTGCCCACAGACACTTTAAGTGTGGTTACACAAGGGCATTATAGGTAAGAACCTACTTTGGGGAGGACCCACTTGTGTAATCTTCACTTATGACATAGCTCACACACACCATTTCTTATCCTTAGCATAATTTTTCATAATGTTCTTTCCCTACTATTATCCCTATGAATTTCAATGTTCTTATGTACCATTACATAGCCTTTTTCTCCCATCCGAGGTTTTATTAATAAGATTCACATCATCATAATTAATTGTGCCTTTCGAATTAATGGAATTACCCTAGCAACCTTTAACGTGTGCCACATGTCCTTGCTTTCATATTTTATTTTCCAAAAACCCTAAAAATTTGATTTTTCCCTTGAGCCTAAAACATCAATAGGCCGCGATATCGCGGCCGACATGATATCGCGTCCCTCCAAACCTATAAATAGGCGACCCCCCTGCAACACTTAGCCTCATTTCTCATCATTCACGTGGGGGAGTTTTTAAATTTTTCTCTACAACTTGTGAGTGTGACACCTTTGCTTTTCACCCTCTATCTCACTCGCTGGTACTCCAATTTTAATTTCGTTTAAACCTGCTTTAACCCAGAGTGTTCAACTTAGTTGTGGGGGAGGGACACCTTTTGAAAAGTGCCTAATTTTTTTGGAATTTATCATCACCCAAAGGACACCATCTAGGGTAATTAGCTATAACACTTAGAATAATTGTGCCCAAAAATCATTTAATCCCTAGGTATACTAGGAAACTGAAATTGGAAACCGCCTAAGTAAAATAGGACTCATTATTACAATCTTTTGGGCAAGATCACACGAAGATTAAACAAATTAATTAATTAAGGCAAGCAATAAGGTATAAATTAACTTCAAAAACAACCTTACTAACGCTTGGCCCTGTGTGATTGCAGATGACCCCGAAACGTGGACAATAGGAAGGTCTTACTCAAGGTGGAAGCAAATGATCTCGGAGAAGTGAAAAACAAGATCCTGCCAGATAAAATACAGAATAGGAGGAGCAATCATTCAGTATTCATCAAGAGGAGAAGGAGGAGTTGTTGCAGCGCCTGAATAGGGACAACATCTCACGTTCCCCCAAGATTGTGTTCAGGCCATCCAAGAAAAGCCCACATTCGTTGCGGTGATTGTGGAGTTAAACTTTGAATCTTTTGCAAAGTTTGCTCCTGAGGCTATTAGGGATCACCTCAAAGGGTCTCCCTTATGGCCTACCCTCTCTGAAAGTGGTGCCTAGTACCTAGGGGAAACGTACCAATTTTGACACAATAGAGAGCAAGGCACTACTGTCAACATTTGTGGTGTGACAGTTGATTTCTCTGCACAAGCCATTTCGAAAGTGTTAAACCTTCCGAATATAGGGCCAAAAGTTGCTCAGTTATCCACTCGTTCAGATCCTAATGTACGACGGGATTGGTTGGAAAGGGCTTATGGCAGAGATAAAACATTTGGTGAGTTGACGACGGAAGAGAGGATTTACTTCAAAATTGGAACATATCACCTCTTCCCCACGAAGGGCTTAAAAAGGATATCAATGTATGCAGCAAGAGGATGTGTAGTGTTGATGGGAAAGGTTAATGCTAACCTGCCCCATCTATATTTAACAAAGATCCTAAGGAGGTTCGAAGAACGGAAGACAGGGAAGATGGTGCTGCCTTTTCCTTGTCTTATCAAAAAGCTTTGTCGACGTGCTGGTATCCGGGGGTACACTAATGATGTCCTCCAAAAAGCTCAAACTACTTCATACGTTGAATTGTTAAAGTCACCAACCCCAAGGAAAATCACTGGCGAGACGCTGGGACCAAAAGAAGAAGAACAGACGGCTAGACCAACTGGAACTCAACTTGCAGGACCCAGCCAACTCCCAAGCATAGGTCCTAGTCAACAACAGGAAGCAGGGCCTAGCACAGGCCAGGATCAGCAACCGCTGCAAGACTATAGATCCTCAACGAGCCATCTCAGGGCCATCACTGAGATGGTCAGTTGGGGAAGTCATGATGATGCAAATCTCTTCCACATCATTGATGATGCCATTCAGCCCACTATTTCTTTGGATCCCACAGGGGCGAAGTGTCTATTCACATAGGAGGAGAGGAAAGTAGATGGTCACAACAAATTTCAAGAAATGCGGCATCTTTCCAGGTGCAGTTAGAAACTAGTGAAGGGGCCACTGTGGTGATCATCCAACACCAGAATGTTGCGGGAGTTGCAGAAGTGGTCGTAGACCACATCAAGGAATCATTTAATGTACCTATTGTACCACCAGCAGATCTCATAGGAGCAGGGGATGCTCATACTTTGGCCAGAACCTCAATGACTCCTGTGGAACATGAGGATGCACTTGATAGATTGCTCCAAATAGGGCAAGTAATGACATCCCTATTTGACATCCCTCAAGATGTTATGGCAATTTAGTCAGACCTCATTTCCACAAAGGGGAAGCTGATCTTAATAGAAGTGAGGGCCAAGCATGCGGAAGTAGAAGTGCAGAAATTGCAAGAACAGCTTGTGGCCCTATAAGCAGCACAGCGGGACCCTCTGCAATTTGTTCCTGTAGACCAGCTAGATAATTTTAGAACTGAGAAACTAACCAAGCTAATAGTGCAGAATAAAAAGATGGCTGATGAAAAAGAGAAGGCTATTTGGGATGCCTCTGTAGCACAGGTGCAAACTCATGCGCATCTTAAAGCACTCAACGTCTTACAAGAGGAAAATAAACAGCTTGTTACCAACAACCTTTGGTTGACCATTATGGAGAAGTAGAAGAATGTTCTTGAGGAACACTTTCATCAGTTGTGAGAATAATTCATCCTGGTCAACCAAGACATAAGTCGTTTAGCCAGGGAGAACTGAACCCTCTCAATGGAGGAGGTATGCGTAATTCATCAAAAGACAACTATTGAAATAAGTGCATGGAAAAATGAGGCTAAACAACATGAAAAGTTGAAAGAGCACTTCCGAGATCAGGTAGGGATGTACAAACA
The DNA here is from genome assembly GCA_015680685.1 of Gnetum montanum. Lineage (NCBI taxonomy): Eukaryota > Viridiplantae > Streptophyta > Gnetopsida > Gnetales > Gnetaceae > Gnetum > Gnetum montanum. Next base: position 610,006 of record MNCI01016050.1, on the reverse strand, counting down.
GATCCTGGAGAAGGAGATCCATATGGCCAAGGCCCATATCAATGCTATCAGTGCTCAACACACTGACTGGCGGCCATATTGGACACATATGCCTTCGTCCACCAAGCAAAAGTTAAGAGCCGGGACCTGCAAATTTAGGATCTGACAGAATACATGGAGTTGGCAAACCTGCGGTATGCCAACTTTGCCATGTTAATAGTAGGGTGCCCAAGGACAGATCTTGAGCAGCAGGTAGCAACCACCCACACCAAATATGAAGCAAAATTTGTAGAATGCAAGAAGTTATTGGAAAACCTGGAAGTTGCAAATTCTGAGCTTAAGGTGGTAAAGACAAGCTACCAAGGCCAAAAGGGTGTCACAATAGATTTGGCTCGACGGCTAGTAGATTTTCAAGAGTACAAGGATAAAGCCAGAGCCTATGAGGAGGAATGACAGGTATTTACGGCCTGGTATGTCAAGGCCAATCAAATGTTTCTGCAACTACCCTGCCGGTGGGAAGTGCCAACTTCGTCAAACATTGGAACATTAGCATGGACATCACAAGACCCTCAGATCGAAGAGGAGAAGCTCTAGGCCATACTTCAGCACCATCAAGTCTCAAAGCCTAGAGCATAAGAGAAAGGGAAAGCACCAATGGAGGAGCCACTACCACCAGGAACTACATGAGTTCCACAATTTTGTAGTTGTAGCACATTTTTTGTGTTGTGCCTTTGTTTTGTTTTCATTCCACATTGCAGCATAATCTCATTTTCACCATCCAATAATCCCATACCTATCCATTGTGTAATCACTGTAACTCGAGGACGAGTTTTCATTCAGTCATGGGGGTATGATGAGTTGTCATTTGGGCAACTGCCATATTGCATAGATATTGCGACCTGTTTATTCATCTATAAATAAGAGGTAGACAGATGAGTGAGAAATCATTAGATCAATTAGTTTTAGAGTTAGTTTTGATTTCAGTTTTCATTTTCTCTCTCTCACCCTTTTTCCTCCTAGTGTATGCTCGCAGTGTGGTGATTGTAATTGTATGGCATCATTTATTCGAGTGTGACGTACTTAGACATGCACATGACCAACAATAAAGATCGAGATTACTTCATCATTGCAGCATTCGCTTAGTTTAATCATTTAATTAATTGTTATTTACTACTTTCCTAGTTAATATCTTCTCACCCTTGAACTCTTNACTTTCCATTGCCTTCAGGAGTAGCGTTAGATTAGAAACCACATCATACACCTCACTCTAGACTAAACCATACGTGACAAAGATAATACTAGTCTAGGTGGGAAGACAGCGAACTGCGACCTAAGGCTAACTATCTAGATGCCACAACTAGTCCGTCTGTAAAGTTCGACAAGATTGTGCATGTAACGCTTGTATTCGTATGGTTGAGTGTAGGGGTACCTCACCACTCATCAGTATGGAATGCCATTAAAAAGAAGTTAACACTAGCTACATAAGTTGATTTACAAAAAGAATGATATATCAAAATAGTAATAATAATCTTTAAAGATAGAGATAAAAATGACCCATTTACTTTACCACATATTCTAAACAGTGATATTTTTGCCATGCTTCTTTATATTTGTCAAGAATCAATGCTAGAAATATAAAATGAACATAAACAAATACATGAATATTCTTAAAAAGAATCAATGCTATAAATATGAATTGAACATAAACAAATATATGGATATTCTTAGGCATATTTGTGATAACAACAATAAACAATACATGATCATAAGGCTTTGAATTATGTAAGTGTTAAGAAAAAATGTCCATAGATGAATACTATTACCTATGTTTCTAGAGTTATATAAACGTTGTGATCCTATCATCCCAATGAACTAATAGAGGCCATTCGCATGTTTGGAAATTTATAGCTATTCAAAACCTTTCCAAAGAGTTGGACATTCAATTAACAAATAACATTTTTTTTTCATAATTTGAAAGTTTTCAGACTTGGAGGTTCTCTTGAATTCACTTACCCTTGGTTCTTTACCTCTAATATATTCCTCTTGCTAGATGATATTTTTAGCATTTTTCTCAACTACTACTAGATTTTCCATAAATTGGTTCCATTCTAGAAGGAGATCAACCTATAACTAGAAAAAATTGTTTGAAAGAGCTCAGTTTAGAAGCCATGAACCTAGATCAAAATCCTTCAATTGAGAAGCCCCATATCTACTTAAGATGGAGATGCATCTAGTTATTATTTAACCAAACATGTTGGAAATAAAATAGTCTCAACTAGTGTGTTGAGAATCCCAATCATAAATAATTGATCTATGATTAGATAGTGATTAAGGAGGAGCTCATCTTGTCGGACATTTCTCCCTTCAAAGGAAGTTCAAAATGAAAAAATTATTCACCCCCTATTTTCATTTGATCTTTTTCAAGTAAAACATTGTAGGGAATTAAAAGCTTTGTACAAGTTACTTGGTTGTGCATCCACTTGATTTTTCAAACTTGTCCCAAATTAGATTCAAAATAAAACACCTTGATTTTCATAATATTTATGGAAAATAAAGGCTACTACATTGGATATTACAAAACATTAATTAGACATAATGGATAAAGAAAAACTAATTCTTTTTAAATGAGGTGTTGAACCCAAAATAAGTGAAGCATAGGTACATTGCAAGATATATACTCCAATTAGAACTTTATATAACTCAACATTACACATTGGAATCAAACCCATGACTTGGAGTTTCCAAATCAAGTGACTTATGACTAGGTTAACACCTCATTGTCGATTCTTTTCAAATGACTAAAGATGATGTGTGATTAAAGCATGACCCTTGATATCTATTATTCTAATATTTCTAATAATTCTAATCATGACTCATCTAGACCGAGCTCTTGCACTACCCTTTTGCTTGATGAATTTTATTATGCTATACATTTTTAGCTTAACAACATAGATAATTTGACAATTCGTAAATTCGCATGAAAGATGAATCCCTATGAGCATTAATGTTATTTGAATTTAATAATAATTTACAACTTTGAGTTCCTAACTTAAGATCTCTTTTGCATGATATTGCCACAGTTTCTTATCTACGTATATATAGTAGATAGATTACATGGAAGGAGGCTTCTAGCCTTTATAGTTTGAATAGAAACAAAAAATAAAAAATAAAAATGAAACATTAATCTATAATCTTGAGAATTTATTTAAAGTTAACAATAGTCTACATTAGTCTTTTCCATATCTTTTTTGGAAGGGTGGGAGATGTGTTTTTCTTTGTTAACTCCAAAGTTTGATTTTATTTATAACAAATTCAATAAGGCTCAAAAAATGCAATTATCAGAGCACTTTTGGATGAGGAAAATGGAAGATATTTGAAGAGTTCCTACCTTTCCAAATATTCATATTTTTTATGGTGTCTTATTTATCAAGGTCTTCCTATTAGCACTTATCTTAGACATATGAGAATTGTTTCTCTACAATGTTCTCTTGGTGAAAGTGAAGACTCATTTTTTCATGTTTTTTTTGGAGTGTCCTATTGATACTATGCTTGGAAATGGACATCTACTAGTTTAGCTATCTATTTATGATATATATCTATTATTTGACTAAGAGAATCTTTTATGTTTTTCAGATTAATCAAATCTCAAATTGATTTTCACATTGAAAATAAAAATCAGAACCGATATATGGTTGTTATGAAAAAGCCCATCTTTTCTTGAGTCAACTAAAGTCTAGGTAACAAAGTTGTTGGCCTTTCGGCAAAATTCTCAGTCAAAATAATAATTCCCATAAAAAATTCATCTTTTAACCTAGTGTTATGACGATGATTATTTATTCTCTGTAACAAAATCTTGGTAGTTATTTGGATGAGTGAAAAAAACCATGACCGTGAAAACTCACCCTTACCATTTTGATGATAGAATTATTTCATTGTGATGAATGATGACGCTCTTGGATGGGTTGGTAATTGGCCTCTCCGCCAAAAGAATTTGTAACAATTTGCAACTAAGCATATGGTATCATTTTTCGTGATCACCTTGCATTATCTATTTCCTTTCTTTGCATTTGGAAAGGTCTTTGATCCCCCTATTCTTTACTCTATTTAGAAGCTTTGATGTATAATTGTAGTCTAGCAACAAGAGCATAACAAGGATCTTTGTTAAGAAATTAAATATCATATTCTCAAAGATGTCATTGCTTTAGCAAAAAAGCTCCTTAGGAAAGTTGAATATAATTAATTTATTTCTAAGAAGAGTTGAATAATTTATTTATGTCCTATTGCATTAATTTCTTTTTGTTTTTTTATTTCCTATGTTATTACTTGCATTATTGCCTATAATGTAAATGTTATAGAAGTATAGCCATGGTTGTATATCCTACTACTTAAGTTATCTCATTTTTTATTTTTAAAACATAATTTTTTGGTTAAACTTGTAATTCTTTTTTTTTTTGTTTTGTTTTTGAGTATGGGCCCTAAAATAATGAATGATAATTTTTTTGGTTGAGAGGCCAATTACTAGCCCTATCTAAGAGAGTCCTTCTCTATCACAGTAAAATAATTTTATGGAGAGGAAGCTCTCTTGGTCACCTTTTTTTGGTGGACTTTATCATGGCAAATAAATAATTATCATCATAATGCTGGGATAAGAAAAACGTTTTCATGGGAATTATTATTTGCGAGAGTCCAACTACTTACTTAGATTGTATCTTTAGAAAATCAATTCTCATTGAATTAATTTGAGATTTTTTAATTTAAAAAATATAAAAAATTCTCTCAACCAAATAATAAATATATATCATAAACATATAACTAAACTAGTTTTTAAAAAATTCAGATTAGATTCATTCATAGAGAGAATTCCAAACAAAGGAAAGCCCATCCGTTCAGGTTTTTATTGTTACAAGATGTTACAAGATATCCTGAAATCCTACCCTCTTTTAAGTTCAGGAAAGATCGGGGAAATTGTCTATAAGCCCTTCCGTTTAAGATTTAAAATTAGGGAAGCTCATTTATTATGACGTACCGCGTAGATGTTCGAGTTTTGGTTTGGATTTAAATAAATTATGCTGAAATACAAGGTTTTTCTTCTGTGAACTAACGATCAAAGTTCATGCAGGTAAAAGTTTAAATTACCTCTTGGATTGTCTAATTCTGCACTCGAATTAGAATTAATGTAAGCGGGTTTCCCTCTGCTACCGCATTGCAATTATTGGCAAGTAATTTATATAATTTTTGCAGCACCTGAAATATTTTGGAATAATCCATGTTCTCAGTTTCTGACAACTTGAATTCCTTCTGTAGAATCTAAACCTTAAAACTTGACCAGCACTGAACCAAAATCGAACCAGAAGATTTTACAGCTGCTAATTCCAATTTAAAATATTATACTTACGCAGAAAAGCGGCGCTCACTCAGAAGTTGTAAGTTGTTTTAACGTATTTCTCTTAGCATGTCCGTGGCAAGAACTGGAGTGTTCGTTGATTCGTACCTAGAATGTAAGTTCTGGTTACCGCTCCATGCATCATGGATATTTCTTTTCAATGGAAAACTGTCAATTCTAACAAAGTGTTAATTAATTTATTCAAGTTTCGAATTCTCTTCCTGGAGATCTCCGAAGGCTTCTGTCAACAATGAGGGAGCTTGATGAGCGCTCTCACGGTGAGTGGCCAAGTAATTTAACCGTTTCGTTACTGTTTCCTGTATTCATTTTTTCGGCAGACATTTATTCATTCAATTATTGGGTTTTAAATTAATCTCAATTTTATTGTTGTCCTGGGTTGTACCTCTTCTTTCCCTTGTTCATTCAGTCGTTTATTTATTTAGTGGGGTCCTAATTCAATTTATATGTTAGCTATGCTGCATCAAACCAGAGAGCAAACCAAGTATTGTTTAAGCCTACTTTCTCAATGCTCAAGCAAGGCCACTGCTGAACACAAGGAAATGGTGGAAAAGCTCAAGAAAGAGGTCACGGCCGGTCAAGACCAAACAATCAGTCTTTGCACAGAGAAAGTCTTGCTTGCCCAACAGGCCTATGAACTAGTAAGCTCCGCATATTTCTCTTTCTCCTTTTCTTGGAATTGATGCTTTGGCTTTTATTTTTCTTTTGAAGATTTGATTTTTCTTTATTGCTTGAAAATGCCAAGTAACAATTACATAATTTGGTACCTTCATTTTGCTTCACTCTAACATAATTCAACATATAAAAAATAAAGGTACAAATGGATAAAACATAATATGGTGCAATGCTGTACATAAGGTCATTATCTCATAGGAAATTGTTTGTGCAAGTATCCATACAATTGGAAAATAGGGGTTGATGGATTGAATGGATGAAGTCTACTGTTGAAGTCAAGGAATAGGAGTAGGCAAGGATGATTGAGAAATAGGAGAGACATCCTCTTGTCTAAAGGGACCATATGGTCCCTACGAGTAGGAGATGGTCACCTTGAAGGACTGCTTAGTTAAACAAACTAATGATCCATCGTTAGAGGGGGAACCAACTTGTGCTGCCCTGCATGAATAGTGTACAATTTTCGCCAAAGGAAAATGCTTTTCTAACTCATTATTATTAGTAGGCAACTCCTTTGTCATACTCCACAGTGCAAGACTTGCAGAGAGAAATAGGGAGGTCTATAGAGCTCCCTAATGAAACTTCTCTAAGAAAAAAAATGCAGGCCAATAAGTTTGGAAACATTACTGGATTGCACAAAATAATGAGTTTTAGGTAACTCCATGTAGTTGGGACAAGGCTAGGATGATGATCCCAAACTAATAGTTTATGAGGTCCATTTCTTGTTGCCATAGTTTTAAGCTATGTGTTGTTGGTATTTCTATTAGAAATTATAAATATAGGATCACATCTGACTTCAAACACTAAGATCTATCACATCCCCGTCATTTTGTGCTGTAGGAGGTTCCATAGTGGTTGACTTAGAAGAAGATTTTAGTACCTTGAAAGCGATGGTTTTGCCCCTCCAGTTACTTTAGAATTCCATAGTGTTGGTAGTGGAATCTCTGACAAGCATCAATGATTAAAATTCTATGAAACATAGTCAAATTGATAAAAAATAATTTATTTTTTCACCTGGAAAATGTCTTGATTACCTCACAATTCTTCAGCCAAAATTTTTCATAAAGTAGTGCAACAAACTTTTTTGCAAAAGGTTATAATCTTTTTGCCAAATGCTTTGAATAATTCACATAGGGTTCTAAAAGAATTTGATTTTTAACTTCAAGAAAACAAAAAAGTTAATCAAACTAATAACATGATGAAAGCATGAATTGATTTTATTGTTTTTAATTTTATGGTTCTATTTGTTAGAAATTAAGGTTCTTAAGAATTGGGCAACAAAGTTGTTTTATCAACATAACATTGTAAATTCAACATCATGTTAGAATCATTAAATAAACCATCATTGTAGAGTATATCTCACGATTATGACACATAATATATGAGAGAATAAAATACACACCAAAATATTTAGTGTACCTAATGATTGAAGTATTACAACATCTAGAATGAATAATACAACAAGAATATTACATGTATAATATATTTTAACACTTGTTACAACTCTAACGATATGTTTCTTTTCAACTTCTTCTTATGGTTTACATCACAGACTGCTTTTTGTGATCTGTACACATTCCACAACTTGGATAATGTTCCTCTCTTTTATATCAACTTGCAGGAGGTTGCATCTCTTGGTCACAAGGAATGTCTTTTGGTTAATTATTAATAATCACAAGCAATTATTATGTAAACCATCATATTTATATATCTTAAACAAAGAACATGATATGTTGATGTTGAGAATAATTCTATAATTTTTAGCACTTTCCCTCAATCTCAAAGTAGAATATTTTACTATTGGATTCACGTTTTGCTGTCTAGTTTTTTTATACTTTTTATTCAATAAAGGGATAAACTAAAGAATCATTACAGTATCACTTGCCTAAGGTTTTCTCCATTAAATCTTTTTGGAATTCAAAAGCCTTTTGTTCAAATTGAAGGTCCACAGGTAGACAATAAACTAATCTGCTTGATACAAATAACGTTGTAGTGTAATATGAAAAGAAAACTTATGAAACTGGTATACCCGTGCTAGCAATCACATGGATATAACAAAATACTGTGGAAATGTAAAGTAAAAGGATTGAACAATCAATAAAAGATTGCAATTGACCACTTACAATTTACATAAATCTTTAACACAAGACAGCTTAATGTACATGGACATCATGCTAAACTATGAATATAGATCCATGGTTATATATTGCAGAATGTATTTCTTTAATTGAATCGCTTATAAATGGCTCTATCTTCCTTTCCTTGATACTCCCATGGGTAAGGTCATGACTTCTTATGTTGTAAGTCATATATTTTAGTTGATTACTAACAAACCATTATTAGCTTAACAAATTCTAACCATAGGTAGGGTATATAGATTGATTACAAACTTTAGCATTATGTGTTGAGGTTGCTAATAACTCATAATTCTTAACACCTTTCCTCAAACTCCCATGGAACTTTTATTTAGTGCTTCACTTGTTGCTCAACTTTTACGGTTTTGAACTTTATTCCCTAACTACAAATAACTTTAAGAAATTAATCCGATACAATATTAAAATTTTATCCAATAACAACATATCTAGTTCAAGAAGATATAGAAATATCACAGTGATGTTGGACACTTAATAAGTCTACAAGTTAGATTGAAATTTCATACACCATCTTTAATTTAGGCGTTGCTATGGACAAAGAAATACAATCCTTCTTGAACAGTGAAGCAAAAAATTTTCAAATTGAAGCATTATTGATGGTTAATTTTGCTCAAAATTTTAAAACTTATGCTTAGTCATGCACTTTTATAAATGTTCCTTGAAAGTGCTAAAAGGAAACAGATTTCAAGGATATACGGAGGATAAATCTAATCCTTTAATATTCTAATCAAAACATATTAATCATTAAAAATTTTGAACACAAAATGTATATCACAGACAAATTTATAGAACTAAATTCATGAATCATCCACATAATAGCAACAATCAATCAAGGAAATACAAGAGTTTTCTCAAGACATTCACAGATAAATAATAATGGAAGAACCTTAACTCCAGAAGTTCATTCTTATTTTTCGTAGAATCCTTTTGAGCTCATTTACCTATATCATTGGAAGCATTGGCCTCGACATTTTATTAAGCTTGTTGGTGTTTTCTTGTACCAGCTCCAACCAATCAACACGATGATAGATATATTCTTTTGCCATTCCTCTAGAAACCATGGACTTCAAGAAGTTCACGGTGGCCTTATAGATAATGAAATTTCTTTCCAGAGTCCAAAGGAAATACCCCAAATTTAGAAAACCCTTTTCAATTTCTCTTCAAATACATTTTGCCATTACTGCCGGCTCATGTCAACATCTCCATATGACTTGGAAACTTTAGATTTGGAAGGATCATATTTTATTACCCATGGTTGCCTGCAGTTTATCCACATTGTCCTGGCTTTTGGTTTTCTCAATAATAAGAACCAGGAAGAGATCCACAACGAACAGGATATTAACCATAGCAAAAATTACAGATATTGGAAAAATGAAGGGCATAGACAAAGTAAACAGATGTCATTTGGCCCATCACTTCCTCTTGGAGAATCTGGATCTAATCAACATGGATGCAAAGCTTTACCTTGGCATGAATCAAAGTTAATGCTTTGCATTTTGTATCCACTTTTTTGTCATGAAGAATGATTTTATATGTGATGATTTTTGCCAGACCAGCCCACAGTTGTTTCAATGAAGCAATAGGAAACCTGTTATTAATTGACTGTTGGGCCTTGTTAAATGCATCCTCATTTTTAAACATATAAAAGAGGTTCACTTTAGGGACTGCAGGCACCTTACGTGCAGGTTCACCCCTCATGCTTTTTAAACAGAATCGTTGGAATTTTTTCTTTAACTTAAGAAAATGATAGAAATTACCAACCTTTTGTAGAAAGCAACCTTTGCAATAAAACTGCAAAGCAAGACTCACAGCATTATACTCATTTCTGAAGTGGGAAATCATATAAATGGTTCCCGACCCAATTTTATCATGGGTCCAATAAACTCACCACTTTACCAAGCTTTGGCCTTGTCAGAGTTTTGTTTTATGCCTTACGGCAGCTCTAATTTACCAAAATCAATTTTATATAGCAGAAGCCATATGCTTCTTAAGTTAATTCTTCACTTTATTCATTCTTGGTTCTTGGATACAAATTCCACTTTTTATAAATTATATTTCTCATGGTGAATATAGATCAGGAGTTGTGACTCTTCCAGGAATCTGCTTTCGATGCATACAAGGTTCACAATTTGAGCTTGTAAATATTTAATGGTGAGATCATGTCTCACAGGTTTCATATCCTACAAACTCCTTCATAAACTTAGGATTACAAGAATTTTCCTTGTTGGCTTGTATAACATAGCACTTGGTCTCCTTGGAATATTTCTTCATCTCCACAACCCGACGTTCACTCTGACTTGATTCTTTGGTAAGTTCTGGAATCACTTTTGCAATTTGTGATTCAAGTTCACGATTGCTCTTCTTGGTGGACTCACTTATTGACTTGCACACTTTTGTGTAGATTTACATTTCCATTTTCTTGTCATCCTTTGAATGATTCTTTCTTCCTCTTTGTAAGTTCTATTCATGATTGCTTCTTCTCTTGTGAATTGGGTCATGAGTTTCTATAACACATCATAGGGTTTTCCTTTTGGCATGCTTCCTTCTTTCTCTTCATGAATTCACATTTTCCTATTGGTGTTCACAAGTTATATTCCTTGTGAATTGATGTAGCTATTCATGAACTGTCATATCTCTTTATTAAAAATATTTCATGAGTTATCAAATGAGAAACTACTGATTGTACATTGATTCATATGCATATTCCAACACTCCTTTTCAATCACTAGTTTTGCAATTTCAGAAACTGTCACAGATTTGTGAGAGGTGAATCTTGGGAAATACAAGTAATGTGCAAAGTTCTTTTGCTTTTGTGTGCTGGCTAGTTTCTGAAATAATATTTATGTTGTCACACAAGCCACTTATTAATTCGTCAATCAGTGATTTCTCAGTCATCTACCATCTCTCCCACATGTATAGCATAAAATTTCTTTTTTGAAATTTGATTTCTTCTTTTAATTAGCTTTAAACATGTTCTCACCTGACCTCCTATGGGTTCACGATTGGTAGGAATTTCTTGTTTTCATTAATAATAATTTTTCCATTTTGGGATGTGTGAAAGGAGATCCCAATATGCCTGCTCATCTTTCATGCCTTGGGTCTTGAATTCTAGGATCAGATGATCAACGTATGATTCAAATCTCCTTTTAATTATTGGACCCAAGTACTTTTCTTATATGATTGTTATTCAAATCCAGCATACTAAATGTGTTAACATTTTACTTCATCTTTTTCTCCACTCTTGCTATGTATGCTGGCTTCTTGTTATTATGTTCTTCTTTTAAATTTGAGTTTTCTTCTATCAAAAATTGTTGCGACCTTACTGTTGATAGTCAAGATGAGATATTTGGGGTAAATGTTTGAATTGCTGCTTTTGATGGATAAGACTCCTTGCCTGGTATGCACTTTCAGGTACGAAATTGATGCAGATTAGTGTCGTGGCTATAGATTTGGACATTGTTTTCCTTCTACAAATTCTCTCTTTCTCATTTTGGTATTCTCCAAAGGATTTATACTTCAATTTATGTTGAAGATTTTGTGCATTGACTAAATTCTTTTGTTTGTTTTCTCATCCGCTGATCCTTAGTTTTCTTTTAATGGTTGAGTGCATTTGCTGAGTCTGGCATTCTTGATCCAAGTCTCAATATGTGCGTTTTAGTTAATTGTTTTTTTCACGCGTGCTTTCTTCATTATCAGATTTGTTTATTATGATCTCCACATGAGCATAGAATGACGTGACTGCTCATGATTTTAGTTCAAAGATTTGGTGAGCAGGAATTTTCCTTCTTGTCATTAATAGAAACTTTACGACCCCTTGTTGTTAATTAACAGATTTCTATATCCACTGTGTGCTCTATGTTTACCAATCTAGTCTTTTGGCCTGTTATTTACTATCACTGAAGTTTTGGTATATTATTCCAATGCTTCATGAACTTTCTTGCTGAATTCTATATTTGTTTCCAAGTTCGTGAATCCCTCCAGTATACCATTGGTAAGTCTAATTTGGTTGACTTTTCATAATACTTGCTATACAGAATTGGAACCTTACGTTCTTCTTCTTCTTTTAAGGTTTAGGCTTTATCTTCTGAAATTCCTAGTTTTTAAACTGATTTTTCCTCCTTCATTAACAAACTTTAGAGACTAAATTACATGTTTTGTTTTTCTTTGGCTCTAATACTCTGTTAAAGTTTTGTATTATGCCTTATGGTAATGCTAATTTACAAATATCAATTTTATACAGTGGAAGCTACATACTTTGTGAGTTAATTCTTAACATAATTCATGCTTAATTCTTGGATATAAATTATATCTTTATAAATCATTTTTTTCATGGCCAATATAGATCAGGAGTTATGGCTCTTGAAGGGGTCTCCTTTCTATGAATACTTGGTTTACAATTTATCTTGAATCATGTTTAATTGTAGGATCACTTCTCATGGGTGTCATAACGTACAAACACTTTTTTAGATTTAGAATTATGAGAATTTTCCTTGTTGGCCTCCTACAAACACTTTTGTAGACTGAGAATTATGGGAAATTTCTGTGTTGGCCTGTCTTATATAGGACTTGGTTTTCTTGGAACTCTATCTTTATCTTTACAACTCAACGTTCACTCTAACTTACTTTGTGAGTAATTGTTGATATCACTTCTGTAGTTAGTGAGTCTAGTTCGCAACTACTCTTCTTCATTGATTATGTTATTGGCTTACACATTTTTGGGTAAATTTACATCACCATCTTATTTACATCCTTTAGGATAATTCTTTCTTTCTCTTTGCGAATTCTATTCACAACTGCTTTTTTCACGTGAATTAGTTCACAAGTTTCCATAACACATCATGGTCTTTCATGGACAACTTTTCTTCATGCTTCCCTTTTGGAATGCTTCCTTCTTCCTCTTCGTAAATTCACATCTTTACTTTCTGCATATATGTTTTTTATCATGCTGGTGTTTACAAGTCATATGATTTGTGAACTGATGTAGTTGTTCACAGGCTGTCATATCACTTTATTAACTTAAGAAGGTAAAAGAAGAGATTTTTACGTAAGAACTAATAATTCATAATATTTGATTTCTTGGAACTGCAATCAAACTTCTCACAAGTTATGGGACAATGTATACTAAAAGTGATTCTTCAGACTTTTTGGTTAGAATAGGTTATTTCTCACCTGTTACCTGTACTTGTTTTTTTTTTGTTTCCTACACTACACAATTTACAACTTGACACTGGCTAGACTTTAACTTGACGAAGAGTTGTGACTCTAATATAAACTGATATAACTTAACATACCTGAGTTTTATGATTTTGTAAGAATATAGGTCTTACGAATCGTATATCATAAACCACTATACTTTTACGAATTGACTCACTTGATTATGAATTGACTTGACTGACTTACGAATCAGTTCTATTGATTCCTTTTCCACCTTTGACTTTTATGGAGTGAAGACTTAATTGACTTAACTTTAACTATTATAGTTAATACAATGTATGAATTTCTCTCTAACATTCCTCCTTAATTCATGCTTTGTCTTCTTAATACTGTGTGTATTTAATGACCAGTATGAGGTGTATGAGTTAAGATCGGATTATTAAAAGGTACCTACTCCAATATTTGTATCTTACTCTTTTATAACTTCATACTCTTCTCCTCACTTCAGATTGTGATGAAGTGGTCTTACGGAGATATACTTTCAGAAGTCTTTAAATTGTTGCTTGGCTAGGGCCTTTGTAAACCCATCTGCCTTTTGTATTTTAGTTGAAATATATTGAATGTCCACCAACTTTTCCTAATACTTCTGTATGCCAAAGTGAACATTGATCTCAATATGTTTACTTTTGTCATGGTATACTAGATTTGTATTACTTTGATTGCCACATGTGGACTATAATTGGTTTGGGTACATTAACACTAATTTCTTCAATAGTTGTTCAATCCATATCACAACTAATAGTTTGTAAATGCAGTCTAAGAACAAACTGTCATATCATATCTTGGACTGTCTCTTGTAGTGCCCAATATTTTACCTCCATCAAAGATAATGACATAATTCTTTGTTTACTGCATTTCCAGCTCAAAAGACTACTGTAAACTTTAATTAGGAATCTCGTTCTTGAACTTTTGTATATAGTGTCGCCTCCCCAATCAGCATCTGCATATACTTCTATAATTGTTGTTGAGGTGCTTTTGAATACGAGTCTATACAAGGATGTATTCTTAAGATATCTTAAGATCAGGAATGCTGCCTACATGTGTTGATAATCTAGGTTCTGTAGTGCTACTGCTAATTGATTAACTACATATTGAATATTTCAGTCTTGTATTGTGTTGGATCTATTGATTCTTCATCAATATTTATCTTAAAGCTAGGTGTCGTAGGGATATGGGCTTCTTTGCAATTTAGCATATTGTATTTCTCCAGCAGGTCTGCCGTATATTTTGCTTAAGAAGAGTAAATTCACCTTCTTTTTGACTTATTTCCATACCCATGTAATAATGTGCTAATGCTAGGGCAGAAATATTAAAATGTAATGATAATTGTTGTTTAAATTGCTCCACAATTTTATGTTCCATTGCAGCCACTACGATATTGTCTACATGGAAGGCTAGCACCATTTGTAAGGCTTTGTTATCTCGCAAAACAGAGATTGCTGTCTTTTTGTGACTTAATGAATCCATAATTGATTAAGAATTCATCAATCTTTTGATACCATACTTTGGGGGCTTGTTTCAACCCATAGATTACCTTTCGTAACTTACATACCAACTTTTCATCTTTCATGAATCCTTCTAGTTGCTCCATGTATATTTCTTCTTGTAATCCTCCATATAGGAAGGCTGACTTAACATTAATTTGATAATTTTCCACTTCATCTTGGTGGACAGAGATATAATTATTCAAAAGGTGATCATATGATTAGTGGGTGCAAATATCTCCTTATAATCTATCCTGTTTATTTGGGAAAAACCTTTGGCCACTAGCCTAGCTTTGTACTTGTTCAATGTTCTATCTTCTTTAAGTTTGGTCATAAAGACCCACCAATTCTTAACAGGTTGACAATCCTTGGGGCATGGAACTAACTTCTAAACTCCTTTCTTTTCCATTTTCAGCCTCCATTGCCTTTTTCCAATGATCCATAGTTAATGCTTCTACTATAATCTTTGGAGTCTCTTTACCTAGAATTGTAACATTAGCTATGATATCATTACCATGTAATTTTTAATATCGACTCTTTGTGAGTCTTGGCTCATTTATATTTAAGTTAGCCCAGTCACCTACACTCTTAATGGTTTGTTCGCATTGTTTGGATCTTTTTAATTTAGTTTTCCCTCTTTCATCATTAGCACTTGGATCTTTTGCATGATAGTCTTTATTGGTGGACGTTGGCGGGCTTACAAGCTTATTATTTTGGTTCATAAACCTCTCTTGGAAATTGTAGTCTTGATCATATGATTATGGTCAACCATATCTTTGTAAGAATTATGTTCTTCAATTTCACAATTTTTTCTTTCTTTTAATAATTCTTCTTCATTGAACGTAACATCCCTGGTAACAACCAGCTTTTTAAGTTTTGGGTTCTATATGCGATATCCTTTTGTATGAATGCCATACCCTATAAAGCATCCTTCTCTTGCTTTAGGAATAAATTTGGTTACAGAGGGTACATGATAATACATGCGACACCCAAACACACAAATGTGTAAGTTTAGGCTTTTGACCATTCTAGATGGTGTTTGGACATGCGAATCATAGATACATAGTTAGGCTTTGATTGATAATATGAATAGCGGTCCATACAGCTTCACCATAGAAAGCATTATCTAGTTTGGATTGAGCTAGCATGCATTATATGATTTCTCCAATGGTTCCATTCTTTCTCTTAGCAACTCCATTTTGTTGTGGATAGTAAGGAACAGTTTTCTAATGAATAACTGTGTCTTTTTTGAGTATTCTCAAAACTCCCTGCTTGTATAATTTATTTTATTTTCGGTTGGAAAGTTTGTTTTTCTATCAAGGCCTCGAATTCTTTAAAGGTGTCAAATACTTCACTCTTAGATTTAATAATATAAATCCATATCTTATGAGTGAAGTTATCAATATAGGTTATGAAATATTTAGCTCCTCCAAGTGACGTTACATTTCCATACGAGCCAACATTAGAATGCATGATTTTCAACTTTGATCTAGCTGCAGTTCTTTGTACTGCAAGAAATTTCAGTCTTCTCTATTTTCCTATTGCACAGGATTTGCAAAACATTTCTTGTTTTAAGTTTAAGTGAGGAAAACTACTGGAAGCATATTGCAATTTTTGAATATAGCTTTTATTCATATATCCAGGTCTTTCATGCTATAATTTTTCTTCATTAGTTTTATGTGTTGCAGTACTAATCACTTCTTTGAGGGGATACAGCTTAAATACACAATTTGTCTTCTAATATCCATTTGGATTTGTCTTCTAATATGGTATATCTTACATTCTTTTCTTGATCTCGTTCAAAGACAACTTTCTGACTAGATTTTACCAACTTTGAGACTGAAAGAAGATTATGACCTTTTAAGGCTAGTGTATGGTATACGTTCTTTATTTGAACTAGTTGGTTAGCAATTTTCATACTAGTATCACCAATCCCCTTATAGATTGTTTCAATTGGTGTCATGGCTTTCCTAGCATCAACAATACATAAATTCTTAAACAGGTTCCAATTTCCATAGACATGTCTTGAACAGCTAGAATCTATATACCATGTATTGTATTCAACTTTGGCAGTTGAATCCTTAGTTGTAATGTCTTTTATTATAGACGCCACTTCATCTTCTAGTAAATTGGCTTTATTCCTTCCATAGTTATTGTTATTTCTTTGTTGGTTCTGTCTCCCCATTCTTTTTTTCATAAACCTCTTCTGAACTACAACAGATCTAGGGTTTTTATGTTAAACCATCAGTCCTGAAGTTCATGACCTTTTCTGCCACATATGAAGCAACCTTTTTGTCCTCATATCTGATTATCAGACCTTTTTCCTTGATTCGTGTGGTTGTTTCCCTTCATATTGAGAGGTTTTTCTACATAAATCTTTGTCTCTTGTTTCATGTTTGACTACTGTCAATAGTTGCATGAGTGAATTTATTTTTCAGTTTTGGGTTTTAGGCACAACATACAATTAATAGAGCTAAGTTTGTTGTAGATTGTTGGTAGTGCATTGAAGATGGTGGACAAAGTGGAGATTCAAAAGCTTATGGGTCCCAATGGGCAGATTTGGAATATTTTGATGATGAATATTCTATATCAGAAGGAATATGAAGCCCTTATCACAGAGGGGGCAGCAAAGAAGCCTCTGTACATGTCCCAATAAGAGTGGGCTAAGTTGGATCAAAAAGCTCCATCTTTGATCAGACCTTGCTTGTCTGATGAAATTCTATATATAAATGCTAAGGAGAGCACAACCATCAAGGGTAAATAAAGTTTATCAAATAAGGAGATTATTCAAGTTGAAGATGAAGGAGAATAGTGCAGCGGTTCAACACCTCTTTGAATTTAATAGTTGTTTTTCATAGTTGAAAGCGTTGAATGTAGTGTTGGATGATAAAGTTAAATCATTGTTGTTGGTCTCTTCTCTCTTAGATAGCTGAAAAACAATAGTTACAACATTTAGTGCAGCATGGATTTTGATACTAGTGTGGCAGCCTTGCTAGATGCTGGCATCCATGCAATCAACATCATATGGAGGAGAGACTTTAAATATTAAAAATAGAGGATGATCACAACAACAAGTAGCTGGAGGTAGACATGATGCTAGAAGCAAAAATAGGCCATATTCATAAAGCAAAGAAAGAGGTTATTGGTATTGTCACAAGTTTAGTCATTTGAGAAGAAATTGTCTTGCCCTAAAAGAGAAAAGGAGTAAAGAAAAGGAGACTACTTCTTAAGAATCATTAGGTAACTAAAGTAATGGTGAAGTTGCTGTAACTTTGATCACTCTTGATAATACTTTGTGTAGAAGTGAGTTTCATCAATATGATGAATGGATTATGAATTATGGAGAACTATTTCATGTATATCCATATAAAGAATATTTTAGGACATTTACAGAAGTTGAAGTTACTTATGTAGAAGTGATTTTTGTTGTCAATATGTGAATGGATAATGAATTATGGAGCATTATTTCATGTATATCCATATAAGGAATATTTTAGGACATTTACAGAAGTTGAAGATGCTTATGTTTAGTTCGGTAATGAACATGAATGCCCATCAAAGGTATTGGTGATGTGTTGATCCAACAGGAAGATGGAAGACAATTAGCTCTTTCAAATGTTAGATATATATCTGATTTAAAAAGAAATTTGATTTTAGTAGGATAGTGAGATGTTGCTAGTTTCAAAACTATATTGGGATAGGGCTATTGGAAGATCACAAAAAGGAATCATGACTATCTTAAAAGAAGAGAGAAAGGGGCTCTTGTATGTAGTAAAAGGAACTTGGGAAAATGGGCATACCATGGTAACAAAGGACCCTAATGAAGATGTTTAGCTGACATCATAGGATGGGACACTTGGGTGGCAATTTGAAAACCTTATTCCTATCCTTTAGTTGCACTTCCATTTTGTGAAGATTGTGTTATTGGCAAAAGTCATAAAGTTTCCTTTAAAAGAAATGATTCCCATAAGAAGAAGGCTTGCTTAGAGTTAATCCATTCTGATGTTGTTGGTCCTATAAATCTTGTCATTTAACGGTGATTGTTTTTTTATTGAGAGAATGTTCGGGATTGTATTATTGAAAAATATAGTACAAAGAATTACAAAAAGCTGGTCAACAATGTTGGCCCATGTGGGTGTGGTTACAGCCCAAAATCAACATGCGAAACTGTGCATCATTCCGACTGTACATCAGTCTTTTCCCTCAAAAAATGCTCAAAGCCAAAGACGATAGGGGGGGCACCCTTGATAGAGGGGGGGGGGGGGGGCGTAGAAATTGCAACCCTGCTATGGGCTCATTGGTAGCCTATGGCAGGCACAGTGTGGCTGCTCTAGTGTGTGAAGGATGTCCAGCGTGTTACGGTGGAGCTCCGTGTCCACAAAACTGGTGGCCTGCTGGATGCCCTGCATGGCCGATTCCCATTGGTTCCTATCCGCTGTTGACGTCCCCCCATCTGGATGGAAACGTGCCGAGGTGATTGTTACTTCATAGCCTTTGTTGATGTTTATTCTTGTAAATGTTGGTTGTATACTATAATGAGTAGGCTATCGATATGTTTAGATTGTTTAAAGCTAGGGTTGAAAACAAGATCAATAGAAAGATCAAGTGTTTGCACACTGATAATGGAGGAGAATTTTGCTTCAACATCTTGGAGTAACTCTGTTGTGAAGCAAGCATCAAACATGAACTAACAGTCCTTGGCACACCCCAACAAAAGGGTGTTGCTGAAAGGTCCAACAAAACAATCCTAGATAGGATTTGAAGCATGTTAAAACATTTTGGATTACCAAAAGATTTTTGGTATGAGGCTGCAAAAATTATTGTGTATTTGATTAATAAATCCACTAGTGGACCATTAGATGGCAAAATACCAAATGCTGAAAGAGTGGGAGGCAAATAAGTTATAACCATCTTAGAACCTTCGGTTGCATTGCATATGCATATATTGCTAAAGAAAATATATCTAAACTTGAGGATGTGACAGAAATGCTTTTTGGAGGCTATAGAGGTGATGATAGGGGATACAAATTATGAGATCCAGTTATTGATAGAATATTCAGAAGTAGAGATGTTTATTTTAATGAAAATGTAATATACAGACAGCTTGAACAATCAGTAGAAAAGAAAGAATAGGTAAAATTTAATACATCCTCTATTGTTTCAAGGCAACCATTGTAGCAAATACACAATCAATAGCCATCTCAAATGTCAAGCCCTATGGATGAGGACACAAATGGTAGTGCAAGCAGTGAAGAGCAAGTGCAAGATGATGAAGGTGAGCACTATGAAGAAGGTATTGGTGAAACACCTCAATGTTGGGTTTGACGATCTACCTGCATTACTAGGCCTCCTAACATGTATTCTCCAATTTTACATAGTATTCTTTTTACTGAAAATGGTGAACTAGAAAATTTTAAGGAAGGTTTGCAAAGTTCAGATTGGTTGCTTTGGAAGCTTCCAAGACCCACTATCCTCAACATACAATTAAAAGAAGATAACTATGCATCTCAAGTATGTTTTAAATGCCATATAAGAACTAGTTCAAATCATACAATGAAGAGAGTTACAACAAATAGGTATATTCATCTTTTATGTCAAGATAAAAGGAGGTTTACTGCCTTATGCCGGTGGTCCTAGATGAGTGTTCACATGTGAAAATCTACCAATATTTCTTCTGTTTTAAGGCATTCTAAATTTGGCATGCAAAGTTTGAAGGTGGGGCCTGAATTTTTGGCAAGTATAGAGTAAAATGAGGGCTTAGAATAAATCTGAAATTCTAATCATCAACACAGTTCATGGAATTGGGGATTTCACAATGTTCTCTCTCAGCCTAAGGCAATTTAAGTATTTGGAATTTCTTTAATTTGAAGGCAGAATCATGGAGAATAAAATACCAGGCATAAAAAAAGTCTTTTCTTTTATCAGGCTAAAACAGAGGAGAGATAGACAAAATCTCTGATATCTTTCTCTCCTGAACAGAGAACAATCGTAGTCTCTCTCTCTCTCTTTTAAGAAGGAAATACAGAGGACAGAGAACAAACATTTAAAACTGACTGTTCAATTTTTTTTTCTTAATTGAATCACAGAACAATAAACAGAAGGTAACAGCCATGAAAGCAAAAGTAGCAGTATCTAAACTAGGGACAATCATTATTAAAGAACCAACATTCTTATTTTAAGCAAACAAAATAAATAAATTACAGGAGCCTAATTGCAAAATGAAAAGGACATACACATAAAAATTGAAATGTACCAAGCTTGAACACCATGATGGATTAATATGGTGCTAAATTTTTAAATCTTCATTATTAAATTTTCTAGCCTATCTTATTTTCAGGTTCAGAGAAATGTAGGCTTGAACAAGGGAGCATTTAACAATGAATTGGGACATGACAATTCTCTTGAAAACCCCTCAAAAACTAACCACAATAAATAATACTCAACAAAATAGCACATGTGCACTTCACAAAAGAGACCAAAAATCATCAATATGCATAGCTGCATTTTATTTTTAAATGAATACTCAATGGACCTTTTGGCCATCTAGTTGTCACACACCAAGTCCTTCCAACCCTACATCATTTTGCAGCCCATACAAGGAGAACATCAGGGTTGGATAAAATGGTGGGGACCAACGCCATCAAGTACCTCTAAGAACTAAGCCCTTATAGTCCACCCATGAGATCACTAGCCTTGGATAAAATGATTCAGGACATTCCTTATGAATGATCACAAATACATGAAATAGCAAGTGCATATGACCTAAATAAAATGGTAACTCATAAGCCCAGGACAGTAGCAAAGTCATCGTCTTATGACTTCACAAGAGCTCTCAATGATCACTATGACAACCCCCATGCTCCACACAAAAAACAAGGTAGGAGAAACCTCACAGAATCTCCTCTTTGCCTCTCCTCTACTCCCCACACCTCAAACTAACATAGTCTCCCCTCTCTTGGAAAAAGGTGAAAATGCCAGCAAACCCCTTTCTATTTATAGGATAAGGAGATCTTAAGGCTTGAACAAAGACTAATGCACAAAAGTTTACACAATGGGCAAGACTAGACAATTCATTCTTCAGAAATCCTTTTTTTTTTTTAAAAATTCATTGCCTCATTACTACTTGACTTGGACAAGGGAACTCTCATGAGGGATTGGACATGCAAAAGTGACAACACTCAAGAGCCACATGTTCCCTATAAAATGAGTCCTTTGTCCTTTATCTAGCCATTAATATGAAGTGGTCAATTAGCATATTAAAAAACATATCATTTTAAGTATGTCATAAAACATACATCACCATCCTACATTGACTTTTTTTGTGGACCCAAGTTTTTGACATGTTTTAAGTCCTTTTACTTTATAAGATATGAGGGCTTTCTAATTTATTTTTAGCCTTTTATCTATTTTCTACATTTCTTATCATTTATCTAGTAATAATCATTGATACTAAACTTTCTGTACATCCAACATTTTACACATGTCAAACTTGTTGAAACAAGCACAATCATGCCATAGCTACCTTACTAGAAATTAATATTTTAATTAAATTAAAGAAATTATCCACCCATAAGGTACTTTTTTAATTGTTTAACATTAAAATCTCAAAATATATGACCTGATTTAAAAAAAATTATAAATTTATACTTTAGATGTAAAATTTAGTTACCTCACCAAATTTGAGTGTGATTTGATAAATTTGAATTTTTGACATATTTTAATTAATTAAATAATCAATAAATTAAAAATTCTAACTAAATGCCAAAATAAACCATGGATCTAGATTACATTAATTTCATAGGATTATGCTAAAATAATGTTAGACTTCACAATGCTCATTTGTCAATAAAATATATATTTTTTAACATAAAATAATAAATGATTAAAACGAAATTAGAAATGAATAGCAAACTTGCTTATGTTTTCCAATCAAGAGTCTTTATATTACTTAGAAGAATTAGGCACATCTATAAATATATATATAAGCTTTAAAATAAGTTAAAGTCCAAGCATTTACTAGAACACTAAGGTCACATGTGCAAATGTAGGGCACTACACTACACATACACATAATCTATTTTGCCTCCTACAAGACCTAGACTATTTGTGAATTTTTGCTTTTATTCTAAGAGGAGCATACTACCAATAGCACTGAACTGGTGCATGCTTTTGTTCTCAATCAAAGACTACCTCAATCTGCATCTAAGGGAACTAAGTTCTCAAAGACATTAGATGAGGTACTATAAGAACTATCTTCCAAAACTCTTGTCTACTTCACTACAGGAGTGAAGATAGATTCCAGACAAGCATGAGTCTTCAGAAAAGTGACTGAAATGATCACATATTGCTTAAAATTTTTTTAAGGGCTGAAACTGATCGCATATATGACACTACAGTGAGGAGAGATTGCAGGGCACTGATGTCTTGCACCATCTTGCCACATAAATCATGAATTTCGGTGTACTTAACTGGAACTGATCTGGTAATCTAAGAAAGAAACCTTGGAAGATGATTTATACTGAGATCGACTAGCTGCACTAACATGTCTGAAGGTAACTGTACAAAAATCTGTGAGTAATCTCTCAGATTCATGGATTAATGCACAATATGTCCGGCTTCTAAGGGAAAACCCATGATAAATTCAAGAAGTCATTTACCTTCCACACCGATGAACATTGAATCAATGAAGGGCACTTCCATTTCTCTTAAAGAGAGAATGCATTTACAAGATAGGCATAATCTTGGGGACTTAACCGTGAATCCAAATGAGGTGGATCACGGTTCACAACCTGTTCAGTTGTTCCCAAAATCCCCATCACACTGTTGAAGTGATCACCCATGTACATCATAATAAGCAACAAGCCAGAATGTAAAAGACAGTAATAGCTAGTTCTTAAGGATTTTTATAAGATACTCAAAATATTGGAAGTTCTTATCATGAATGATAGCAGCACATAGGTACCATCTCTATAAGCTTGATAGAAACTAGCAACAACCAAGATTCACAGGTCTTCTAAGATTCAATAATGAGGAATAGTAGAAAATAGTTGGCTGGTAGGGCTAATGAGAGTCCTCCACTTACCTTACTTATCCAGCGACAAATTGTTCATCCATCTCTTGGTTAGAGGAAATCCCTCATTCATTTTGCCCACCCCTTCTCTAGCAAAACTAAACTGTAGATTAAAGCTCAGCTCTTTGTTTCATAGATCTCAGAGAGAGAGAGAGAGAGAGAGAGAGAGAGTGAGTGAGAGTGAGTGAGTGATCACAGGTTCAATGATTAGTCACCTGATTGGAAAATCAATGGTTTGAAAGTGATTTTCCCAACATTTGAGTGCAACTTGTCCCAATTCATTGATTTATTCACGATTCTTACAAGATCTCAACATGATATATTTCTTGACTGGTTAAACATTGGTGGGATTTCAAAGGATAGGTCTCTCAAGGACCATTAGTATTTGGTAATACCAAAGATATTGTTGATTTCCCATATGCTCAACCCAAAATTTGAAGAATTTCTCACCAAGAATTTGTACTCTATAAATTCTCACCCAAACATTGAGAAGCAAACAAACTAAGCTATTTGATGAAGCACTTTTATTATGGACTACGGTGTGATATCATAGCTCAACATACATTGTCATAGATACGATGCAGTGGGCCATAATCATGCCTATAAATATGAGTCCATTGTTGCATTGAAAACAAGATTTGCCCAACACTTAGCGAAATTCTTGCACTTTGTTTTTGTAAAGTTAGAGTTGGTTGTGAATGCTTGCAGCAGTGAATTACAATTGCATGACATCTTTATTCGAATAGGTTGTTCTTGGACACAATTCATGAATGACAATAAAGATTGAGATTGTTCTTCATCATTGCAGCATATCACATATAATAAATTTACTTTTCTATGTTGTTTACTTTTACTAAGTCATTTACTATTTTGATGTTCATTATTAAGGTGGAATGAGTACAACTAGTTTTGAGTATAAAGTGTAATTGTTTGGTAATCCAGTAGTGACTTTGCTTAATTTGCTTAGTAGTAAAGTTACTTTGTAATCCCTGTAACAATTACATCAGCCTAGGATGTGTACGGAAAACCAGGGATGGATACTTTTTGCCATTAGGCTAGAAATACTTTACATTTTCATTGTACTTAGAGATAGAATTTACATTCATTTTCAATATGTTTACACTAAGCATACTTAAGAACCAACAACATCATTTTATTATATACCTCACTAAAAGTTAAACCATATGTTTTGCACCCTACTAACTCTAATTGGGAAGACAATGATCACAGACTCATTATTAACTCACTAGTATACTTATATTGTCCATCCACGGATTATGATCTGCTCGTGTGTGAACACTTGTAATTTGTATGGTTGAGTGTTGGAATTCTTTAACCACTCATCATTGGTGCCATTGCCGGGGATATGTCAATGTTTGCTAGTTAGTTGATTTTACATAGTTTGTTGTATCAAGTATCACCAAGCCTATCTTTTATACTTAAAATAGTTTTTCAAAATACTTGTACTTAAGCATCAACCAAATTAAAATGGCTTCCATATCCAAAGTGAAATCTCCACTTGCTATTGATCTTAATGCAAGTAATGATAGAGATTATGATGAAGAAGATTGGAGTGCACCAATGCAAAAAAGAATCTTATATGTTCATACTAATCCTTATTATCTTGATTTCACATTTATTTTCCACTAGGATGAACAATTTAGATGGCGAGACTTATAGAGCAACATTGTCTTGGCACCAGAATGCTTAGCACCATCTATGCTTCAAGTAGCCTTCATGAGATCAAATCTTGGCCATGTCCAAGAAGGGTACCAAGTTACCAAAAACATGACTACGCCATATGAGCCAATAGAGGCTCAAGCAGGAAGAGATGTTATTATGGTGGTAAGATATGAACAAGAAAAAGGAAAGAAAACACCATAGACAATCATCCTTAACGAGAAAGAAGATGAGCCATATAAAGTTGAAAAGTCTTACTAGACTCATAGATCCAATTCTTAGACGCTAGTAATATGCATCGAAGATCTTGTGAAGACAAAGTTACATTCAGCCCTTGCTGAAATTCAAGGAAGAGATGAGGTAGACTCCAAACATAGTGGAAATTTGAGGCCTAAAACCTCCAATAGATCTAGAAGGGATGAATCAAGGAGTCATAGAAGGAGAACCGGCTAGCACCATTTTTCAACTCTCCCATTCTCTTTGTCACACGTATTAGCAAACTCTAACAGGAGAGGAAGAAGGACAAGGGATCATGATAGGGAAAGAAGAAGGGATCATGAGAGACATGACAACAAAAGAAGAAGACATCTTGAGAGAGTGGAAGGTGATGAAGAAGATAGGGAAAGAGAAATTAGGTACGAGAGAAGAGAACATCATGAGCATCAAAGGGGTCATCGTTACAATAGAGCTTACAAACCCAAAGACCATGAAGAACCCCTACTAGCTACTTGAAGTACGATTAATATCAAGGAAGCAACGTACATACCTACAAGACATTTAGGGGATAGTTGCATCAAGTGACTTGACATGAATAACATTCCAAAGTTTGAAGGAGGATATAATGTAGATTTACAATATCACCTACAAGCCTTCCATGATGCCTGCTCCCTACAGAACATTGAAAATGATTGGTAGAAATTAAAGTTGTTTTCCAAAACACTCATTAAGGAAGTAGAGAGCGAGTACAGGTCCTTAGAGTTGGAATCAATTTGAAGATAGAGTACCGTGCTAGAACTCTTCAATGATAAATATCAAACTTACTCCAGTGTCAAATTTAAGAAAAAAATCCAAGGATGGAAACAAGGGACACATGAATTCCTTGATGCAACAATGGGTAGATACTATTCACTATTGCATAGATGCCTAGGCCATGGATTTTCTCAAAAGGAACAACTATGGCACATCATTGATGGATTAATGAATAAAATAAGAGATATCCTTGAAGTGTATGTCGAAGGTAGATTATTAGAGATGACAGCTCATCGAATTCAAAGGTTATTGGACCAAGTAGCAAAAGAAAGAGAGTTGTGCAAAAAGGAATTTGCTGAAGATTTCAATAGAGACCCATCCATTAGAAAAAGAGATGTAAGGATATGTGAAATGCAAGAAGAAGAAACATTAGAAGATGTGATCTAGTGGAAGACTCTACCTATTCAAAAATTGGTAAATGACATTGCCACAAAGGTAGAGAAAATGTGGGACTTTGTCGATGAAAAATTTGTCACAACACTGAAGATAGTAGAAGAGAAAATTGAACAAGTCTTTAACAGAAATAAGGATAGGAACACGAAAAAGGATAATGGATGTGAGAATTGTAAAAACAAAGGAAAAGTTGCTTTAGTGGATGAAGTTACAAACTCAAGCTCTGAAGACAACACTAGATGCAAAGTGTGCCAATATGAACATCCTATGGGGTGTTGTCTTGTTATGACCCACTTACAAGAGTTTGGGGCATTTGTATTGAATCCAAAACTTGTCAAAAAACAAATACCCAGACGATTACCTTACCCGCAAGGTAACTATAGGCAGCCCTATCAACAATAGTATTATTCAAGTGGGCTTATCCTCAACAGTAGGAGCAGTACCAGCAGCAGTGGCAACAAAATAGTTGTGGAGGATGCCACCACCAAGGCAATAGTATCCATACTGACAACGAAATCCTTATGGACACTATGTACAACATCCCGGAAGTGCTCTTGTTCATGCTTCTTCTCCTTACTATCTAGCAGAATACCACAAGCCTACAACCCCATGCATGGAGTCACATCCTTACATGTCTTAAATAGTAGCGGGTCCATCCTATCAAGCTCCCAAGCCTCTACCACCAGTACCACCATTGATCATGCAAAGGGAACTACCACCACAACTACTGCAGAAAAGTGCTACTAGGGTAGTCACTACACAAAAGGACATCACCAATACAAGTGAACTAAGATCCAGAAAACATCCCTTCTTTCAGGAAGGTCCATAAAAGGTTTGAAGGATAGGAACCTTTTCCTTTTCTACTCTTAATCCTTTCATACTAAGTCCTCAAAATAGAACTACGCTTCTAGCATCAGCAGAAAAGAACCTAACAACTATCATGCTTACACAAGTGATAACACACTGGATAAAGGCAAGAGCACTTCCCAAGAAAAGAACAGTTTCAATAAGTTCTTTAATCTATCTTCAAATAGTAGGACATAAGCCATGTAAAGCTCTACTAGATTCTAGGTTAGGAGTGAATCTCATTTCTCAAGACATGTACAAGGCCTAGAATTTATCTCCATTAAAGAAATGTAATATCCAACTAGAGTTGGCTAACCAGTCTATTATAGTTCCACTAGGACAAGTGGAAGATGTAATAACTATGTAATTGGCTGGTCGTATCCTGCTAATTTTTTGGTTATTCATGTGGGGAAGAATAAAGATGAATTTTCTATAATTATGGAAAGAGCATGGCTTAGCACCATGAATGCTAAGTTAGGGATTATGAACTTATCCTTGGAAATCTCCAAGGGGGATAAAGGCAGAGTTATTCACAAACATAGAGTTCCATTTATTACATACAATGATAAGGGATGCAATTGTTTGCAGAAAATTTAGATGACAAGACAAGATACCATCTCAGCATGCAACAAATGTGTTACAACAGTGTTTGTATGCAACAGCCACAAAACAAGAAGGCACCAAATGGTTGACTAATGAAGTAAAATTAGAATCAAATTTATACATGGAACTAGTTGAACAAATTACAAGTGCCTACATAGAAGAAACCAACAAAATGGAAGAGATATGAAGACAATATCCCTACACCAAGTCTCAACAAGATGAGAATATTGAATTGGGCAAATTAGAGATACTAGGAAAATATCAACGAGAACTACTAAAACTAAAGGCCTTACTGGATGAACTTGAATATGCTTTTCTTAGTAACAAAAAACTAGTAATTATAAATGCCAATCTTGACAAAGAATAGAAGAGAAGATTATTGGAAGTGGTAAACAAATGGCCAATTGCATTCATGATGAAATCATTGGTATTGATTTGTGTATCTGTCAACATCGTATCTATAGCGATCTAGCTGTTAAACCATGCCACCAACCTCAATGAAGATTGAACCCAAAACTCAAAGTTGTCAAACAGGATTTAGAGTTGTTGAAGGCAAGGTTCATCTATCCTATTGCAAACAACGAATGGGTTAGTTGATTGGTCATTGTCCCAACAAAAAGTGGGAAGTGAAGGGTTTGTATAGATTTTCAATTGTTGAACATGGTGACATTCAAAGATCATTTTCCTTTTTCATTTGTAGATCAAGTTTTGGATACTATTGTGGGGCACCAATATTATAGTTTTTTGAATGAATATGATGGATACAGCCAAATTTGTATTGCACTAGAAGATCAAGAGAAAACAATGTTCACCAGCCAGTGGGGAATGTTTTCATATAGGCAAATGCTATTTTGCCTATGTAATGCTTTAGCTACATTCTAGAGACTTGTTCTTAGCATCTTCTAGAAATAGATTGGTAATGGAGTTGAGGTATTTATGGACGATTTTTCTACATATAGAAGGTTACAATAAGCATTTATGTGAAACACACATAGCGGGAATGACCTCGGCATGACCCTAGTTATCCCTTCGCCATTGCCTTGTCAGCCTCCATAGCAATGGTGCCCGTGGAAACACCTAAGCCCTACTAGGCTATGACCATGGGTGTTACCTGTCCTCCGAAAGCACCTTCACCATTGCCTCATCAGCATCCACAACAACAGTGCCTATGGAAACACCTGAGCCTTACCAAGCTATGACCATGGGTGTTACCTGTCCTTCGAAAGCACCTTGCTAACCAACTCTATGCTTCTTGAAGATTTGGTCTCTTTTAACCTTAGTCTAGAGATTAGCATGTGTAACTCACAACTAATAGCTCACACACATGCAACTAACACCTCATCGACTACTTCAAACAAGATTTGGACCCTTAGAATAGGTTTTGAAATGATATGCTGAGACAAATTTAAAGCTCAATTGGCAAAAGAGTCACTTAATGATCCAAGATGGCATAGTTCTAAGGCACAATGCATCCTACAAAGGAATAAAGGTAGATCTAGATAAAATTAGAGTCATCTAAAACATTACCCAAAGACCACAGATAGTCAAGGATGTTCGATCATTCCTTGATCATACAAGGTACTATACAATATTTATTGAAAATTTTTCAAAAATTGCAAAGCCGCTTGTTGAGCTAACAAAAAAAGATGCACTATTCTAGTGGTATGAACAATGTGAAAAGGCATTTGAGAGCCTGAAACAGAAATTGATCGAGACACCAATCTTCAGAGCTTCGGATTGGTCTAAGCCTTTCCACATCATGACTGATGCTTCAAACTATGCATTAGGAGCAGTGTTGACCTAGCTAAATGATCAAAAGCAACTATATTACATACATTGCACTAGTAGAAGCATTACTAGAGCACAACTTAACTATGCTACTATAGAAAAGGAGCTTATGGATGTAGTATACACATTAGAAAAATTCAAACATCATGTGCTCGAGTCTTCAATCTATGTTCATACAGACCGCAATGCAGTCAGATTTTTAATGATAAACCAATGGTTAGTCCAAGAGTGACAAGATGACTAATTATACTATAGGAGTTTGATATAATAATGATTGATGGGAAAGAAACGGAGAATGTTGTAGCTGATCACCTGTCAAGACCAACATAGGATTCCCAAGAGAGTGAAGAACCATTATCAGACTAGTTTCCTGATGAAAATTTATTTACTAAGATAGTAATGGTCATAGATTCAGCAACAAAGTCATGGATTACTGATTATATGACATATCTAACTACACAAAAACATCTTGTTGAATGGGATAAAAAACAAAAAGAACAATTTCTCCATAAGGTAAAATGATATATGGAGATTAATGGAAATCTCTATAAGATATGTGTAGATGGTTTAATATGATGGTGTGTTCCAAAGGAGAATTAGCAAAGAGTTTTGCAAGATGCACATGAAGGAATATGTGGTGGTCATTATGCATGACAAAGAGCACCGCTAAAACTAATGATGGCAAGTTACTTTTGGCCTACCATATTCAAGGACACACATTGGTTTATGCAATCTTGTGAAAGATGCCAAAGAGATGGAGGATTGATGGCCAGAAATAAAAGACCACAACAATGGATTCAACCATTGGAACTATTTGATATTTGGGGAATTGATTTTATGGGACCCATCACACCAATGTTAAATGGAAAGTCCTATATTATTGTGATTGTTGATTTTTGCACCAAGTGGATAGAAGTAGCTGCAGTTAAAGATTGCATAGTCACAACAACTACAAAATTCTTTCAACAACATGTGGTGAATAGATTTGGAGTGCCACAAATGTTAATATCAGATCACCGAACTCATTTCATAGGAGCTACATTTAAGAAGCTAATGCAATGCCTTGGGGTGAATTATAACTAACCACATCCTATCACTCTTAAGCGAATGGTCAAGCCAAAGTAAGTAACACAAAGATTATACGAATATTAACTAGAATTGTTAGTAGATATCGGAAGAACTGGAGCACTAAATTTAATAATGCTCTATGGGCATATTGATCTACTTGGAAACATCCTATATGGTATTTGCCATACGAACTAGTTTATGGTAAATTGCTTGCCTAGCTAATTTAAGCAGAGATAAATACCCTAACAACCACTTGTGTGCATGACTTAGATTTAGACTTAGCTCAGAAAGAACGATTAATGGATCTTAATCAACTAGATGAAAATAGATTAGTAGCTCAAATGAGTAACAAAATTCATAAGAAGTATTCCAAACATTGACATGATGCCAGGATTAGACAAGTTTATACTAGGCTTGTAGATGGAGTCACGATAACCCAACCATGTCACCCAAAGGATGAAGTTTCAGACTCTATGGGAAGGACTTGGTATAGTCCGTGCTACATATCAATCAAGCCCCATGCAAATATATCACCCAATTGATCCACAAAAGCTAATCTTTGTCAGCATTCAATAAGTCAAATCATTTCATGACCTTCCTTCCTCAAGAGAAGCTACCATGTATTCCAAACCACTCACTTCTTGTTCAATCTTCTGAATTTCTACCTTAGACAATAGTTGCGGGGGTGTCATCTTTTGTACCTAGGCACCAATCAACCTTTTTTACATTTTTTTTACATTTTTCTCAAATTTCTTACCATTTTTCTACCTTCTTTAATAAATTTTTATTCTTTCATATTTTCACTTTTTTTAATCATTTCTTCATTCTTTAATATCTTTCAAAATTCTTTATATGTTTTCCTATTTTTGCATATTTTTCATTCTTTTTACAATTTTACCATTTCTCATGGACATCTTTTTGTTGATCTTTTTAATAAAGTGTAAAGGAATAAGTAGGATGTGGTTGAAACAATAAGAATTTCATTCTCTGTTATCAAATCATTGAAGGACTAATTGTATATGCCATGAGACCACATCATCCATCCACGCTTTCCAATAATAAGAGGTTCCTAGAATGGACATAATGACTCTCTCATCCCAATAAAATTAAAATAAACTTGTGATCATTATGCCTAAATGGAAAGGTGAACAACCTAGACGGAATGAAAAGGGTGTGACATTAGAGGATTTGTGGATTCTTTAAAGCTACTACTATGAGTTGTATTATTTTATTGAGTTATATTATTTACTTGAGCTCTAACAAAAAAAAAATGCAAGCGTGTTCTAAAATAAGTGTTGCCTTGCCATGTTATTGAAAAGACATGTTACCCATGCTTGAAGGTAGACGACTTCTTAGAAATTTCAAGGTTTTTTGGACTTG
This sequence comes from Gnetum montanum, assembly GCA_015680685.1. NCBI lineage: Eukaryota > Viridiplantae > Streptophyta > Gnetopsida > Gnetales > Gnetaceae > Gnetum > Gnetum montanum. The sequence goes on along the minus strand of MNCI01016050.1, from coordinate 577,246 downwards.
CATTGGTCACAACACTAGAAAGGCATGTTACCCATGCTTGAAGGCATTGCTTTGTCCAATGGCCAAGTCTCCTTCAAAATAAACTATGTAGTTAATAAATTGCTTTATTGCACTTTATTGCCAAGTAATGATATTTCCTGCAATTGTGATAGTTTTATGATTGTCCATTTTGGGATGATACATTGCAATGTCACTAATAAGTGGTATGAACTTGGTTTGGATCTTGGATGGATAGACTAATGATCATGTTAACTATGCATTTCACATAGAATTCATTATGCTTATAGTAAGACACATCACATCCCATTTTCTGCAATCCCTGCTACTACCATTCCACCGCCGCACTGTTATATGTAATTATCATTTGATGGTTTTGTATGACATTGGCTTATTTTCTTATTGGGACAATACTAACATGCTTGTTTTGGAAGATAGGTAAGATTTACATTCAACTCCTTAAGTGCCCATAGACACTTGTAGGTGTGGTTATATAAGGAGATTAAGGGTAGGAGCTTGCTTTGGAGAGGACTCACTTGTATAACTTTTGTGTTTCATACTTGATAACCAATTCCACATCATCTTGTACCTCATGTATACTTTAGCAAACATTGTTATTTCCCTTCATATTCATACTTGTTCATAAATTCAACAATTTTGAGCAAATCATCTCCTAAAAACCTTAGTTGACTTATCTTGCCTAAATTCCTTTTTTAACATACTTTTGACAAAGCATCATCTATGATCAATAACCCTTTGGATTGTCTTTACACTTTCCAGAATACCCATTTCATCAATTTTTTCCATCAAAATTTGCAAATTTTTTGAAAATTTCAAATATGATATCATAGATACAATGTACAAGGGCCTACAATATTGCATCAATGATGTTCCTCTAATAAAAATGTATATATACACGTAGACCATTAGAAATTTTTTCCATTCCATAATTTCACTCAAGGAGAGTTTATGTTGTTTTTTTGTTTGAATACCTTCAAAGCTCCATATCTTCCTCACCACGTGCCCAATTTGAGCCATTCTTGATTCCTTTTGCTCACGGAGTGATCATCTCAATTGTGGGGGAGAGCATTGTGCATAGTTTTTGTGAATTGCCAAAATTTTTCTAATGCCTAGAAGAACAGTTAGGGGTAAGAACCATAAGAGATAATAACATTTTGATCTAACATAAGCTAATAAACTTAATGTTCCTTTCCAATTGACTATTCAAATACATTTTAAGTAATAAATCAAAGATAGTAATGGATTGTCAAGTTAAAATTGTTTTCAATTAATTATTAAATTGTCTAATTAAGGGTTTTTCTGAATAAAGGTTTTTTCTAAATTAACAATTTTCCAACACTTTGCAATCCAAATTAAGAATAAAATTAATTATATCTAATACTTTTGATTGAAACCCAAAAATCGATAAAGAGTTAAGAACCATTAGGAATTTTTCTAGAATTGTTGGGTAATGTTGAACTTTCTTGTGATTGCAGATGCTCCTAAAGAGAATATCTGAAATTGAGGGACTATCACAACCATGGGAAAAGAGACCTAGAGGAGAAAGAGGATGAGGTGTAGAACAAACTCCTCCTACGGAGTAAGAGGTGCAATCATACTCAATGCATCTACCCACACTTGTAACAGGGCAATCTGTGCAAGCAGGAATTGATGCACTACCAGCTCTAGAATAAGGACAATGCCTCACACTCTTCAATGAGTGTTAGGCCATCTAGGAAAAGTCTATCATGTCCACTGTAATAGTGGAACTTTGAGCTATTCATGGAGTTTGCACCTATGGGAGTTTGCAAACAACATCAAACCGTACCACTTTGACTAATGATTTCAAGTAATGTTGGATGGTATATGGGGAAAGTTCATCAATTTTGGCAAAACAAACAAGATGATGCCACCGTAAAGATTGAGGGAGTAATAGTGCCATATTCAGTAGAGGCAATTGCAAGGGCACTAAATATACCAAATGTTAAGGCCAACATTGTTCAGATCTCCACAAAGTTCAACATCGGTGCAAGGAATTTATGGTTGCAGAGGGCATATAGAACTACAAAGAAAGAATATAGCAGATTATCTATTGTGGAGAAAATCTACTTCAAGATTGGGACATATCGTATCTTCCTAATCAAAAGACTTGATAGAATTTTCACATTTTCTACTAAAGGAAGTGCTATCTTGATGGGGAAATTCTAAGCCAACATTGCTCATCTGTTGTTTTTGGAAATCCAAAGAAGTTTTAGAGAGAAGAAGATAGGGAAACCCACTTTTCCATTCCTTTGTCTCATTATAAAGTTGTGCAAACAAGCTGGAATTTTGGGCTATACCAGTGGTGTTCTCTAAAAATCCCAAAATGCTTCATATGTAGAAATCTCCTAGCCATTGCACCTAAGAAAGATCAAGTGGAGAAACCAGCAAGCATAGATGTTGTAGCAAGGTCAACCCTAGCCGGAAACATTCCAGCCTAGGACCCAATAGGTCAACGCCAGCTATAGAACGAGCAGGATAGAGTGCTCCACCAACACAACAAGACTATAGACCTTCTATGAGCCACCTACAATAGGTAGTAGAAACAATCAATTGGGGTAGTAGCAAAGTTTCAAGTATGTACAGAGTAAGGAAAAATCCAAGTAAAACTACAGTATTTATAGGACATGCTAGCTATCAAATATCTTTGTAGGTAAGAGAAGATGATGATTTGGTACAACAAATTTCAGGGAACATGCATCATTCTAGGTGATGTTGAAAAATGGAGAAGGGGCCACCAGAGTGGTGATGCAACATCAAGATGCAATAGGAGCAACAAAAGTAATAATAGATCATATGAAGGAATCATTTAATGTTCCTATTGTGCCACGAATAGACATTTTTGAAGCCAAAGATGTAGAAATATTAGTCAGAACATTAGAAAAGAAATTATGTCCCATGCTGAACATGAAGATGTCTTGGAGAGTCTGCTATAGACAAGACAAGCCATGCAAAATCTTTTTGATATCCCCACTGATATATCATTGTAGTGTAGTTTTAATATCTACAAAAGGCAAGCTAGTCATGCTAGAAACCAGGATGCAACACGTAGAGAGTGAAGTGCATAGACTGCAAGAAGAACTAGTTGCATTGAGATCCAAAGACAAGATCCTATACAACACATTGTACCAAACCAACTTGTACAATTTAGAAATGAGCAAGTAAATGAACTAATGGCCAAATAGAAGCAGATGGGGATAGAGAAAGAAAAGGTAGTGTGGAATGCCTTAGTAGCAAATCCCCAGACATATGCCCATGCTAAGGCAATTGCTGCATTGGAAGAAGAGAACAAAAGGATTGTTGGAGAAAATTTGAGGTTGATAGACATTGAAAAGCAAAAGAGCATACTTGAAGAAAGCATTCATCAACTGAAAGAACAATTTGCTAGAGTCAACCTCGATATAAGACTATTAGCCCATGAAAATAGAACCTTGTCAATGAAAGAAGTACGTGCAATAAGATAGAAGTCAACAATTGAAGTCAACGCATGGTAAAATGAGGCCAAGAAACACGAGGGACTCAAAGAACATTTTAGAGATCAAGTGGGCATGTACAAGCAAGTCAATGAGAAAGAGATCTAGATGGCTAAGGCCAAAATCAGTTCAATCATGCAACAAACTCTTGATTAGCAACCCATCTTGGATAGTCTTACCCTTGTTCACCAAGTTAAGCAAAAGAACAAAGACTTGTAGATATAGGATTTAACAGAATACATAAGGTTAGTAAATCTATGCTACATTAACTTAGCCTTGTTGACAACAAGTAGGCTGAGGACATAATTAGAGCAACAAGTAGCTACAGTATATTCCATGTATGAAAAATAGTTTGTAGATAGAAAAGATACCCAATGGAAGCTTCACATTGCAAACTCTAAGCTTCAAGTAGTCAAATCCAGCTACTAGGACCAAAAAGATGTTGCAGCAAACTTGGCTAGAAGAATGACTGATTACCAAGAATTATAGAAGATGGCTAATATTGTATGTTTCTACAACTGTTGTGCCCTTGGGAAATGCTAACACTTGCAAACATTATTGAATTAGCATGGACAATGCATGATCCCAAAATTAAAGAAGAGAAGATGAGAGCATTGTTGAATAGGTACCAGTTCCAGAAGCTAGATGACAAAGGGAAAACCAATGGAGGAGCCATTGCCACCAAGAACGTGATAGTGCTACATCAAGTTTGTTTTATACTTGTCATGTGTTAATCATGCATTGCATGATAATTTTGTAACACTACTCAAACAAAGATGCAATATTCATGTATATGTGTCATGATGTTGAGTCCATGTAATCTCACAAGTTTGTAATGAACTCTATCATCCTTTTGTTTGAACTCAAGGACAAGTTTTTAGTTAGTTGTGGGGGTATGATGAAACACTTTTATTATGCAGTATGATAGTGTATTCATGATATTGTAGCTCAACATATGTTGTCATAGATATGATGTAGTGGGCCATGGTCATACCTATAAGTATGAGCCCACCGTCGCATTGAAAACAAGTTTTTCCCAAAGACTTCATGAAATTTTTGCAATTTGTTTTCATAAAGTTAGAGTTGTGAATGCCCGGAGTGTGGTGATTTATAGTTGTACATCTTTATTCGAGTGGATTGTTCTTGGACACAATTCATGAACGACAATAAAGATTGAGATTGTTCTTCATCATCATAGTATATCACATAGAATAGATTAGTTTTTCCATGTTGTTTACTTTTACTATGTCATTTACATTTTTTAAGTCATTTACTATTCTGATATTCATTAGTAAGGCAGAATGAGTATGCCTAGTTTCAAGCATAAAGTGTAATTGTTTGGTAATCTAGTAGTGACTTTGCTTGATTCACTCAGTATTAAAGTTACTTCGTACTCTCAGTAACAATTACATTAGCCTATGATGTGTATGGAAAGCTAGGAACACACTTATTTCCATTAGGCTAGAATAACTTTATCTTTTCATTGTACATAGAATTTCTATTCATTTTCATTATATTTACACTTAGCATACTTAAGAGCCAATAACATCATTTTATCTTATACCTCACTAAGAGTTAAACCATATGCTTTGCACCTTGTTAACTCTAAATAGGAAGATAATGATCACAAACTCATTATCAACTCACTAGTATACTTACATTGTCCAACCACATATTCCAATTGTGTGAACATTTGTGATTTGTATGGTTGAGTATGGAAATTATCTAACTGCTCATCATTATTCCAATATAATATATGTATAGACAAATTCACATTTCAATGACATGGATTGGAGACCACATAATCAATTTGGCAAGTTCTCATGTAAGAGCATGCATCTTCCCTCAAGATATAAGTGCTCCAAGAATTTATAGAGATCACCACTGTTCCGCAACCTAAATTAGTGCTACTTGCAAGATTGAATCTGTAACTTAAGCCATGATTAGAGTTAGCAGGGAATACATATAGCACCCAAGTCATACAATGCACTTAAATCTAGAATACAATGAGGCATGAGGGGAGATGCCCATATGTTGTGCTGGGCATAATTTGCACGTGCTCTTGGGTGGCTCTTAGGTGGCACATCCACTGTATGTCCGCATGTTTCCACTCGGATGGTGGGTGGTTCATTGAGGAGCGGGTCCAGTGTGAAACCGCCTTGCACGAGTTCCAACAGGTGGCTAATTTCATGGACTCTGAGCTACACCGCAATACCTTGGATATACTCCATGCTCTTGAGCGATTGTAATGCGAATGTCATGTGCTGTTGGGGTTCCTATAGTGGCTCGGGGGTCTACTGGACCCATTTGCATTCGGATCCCACCTAGGTGGGGGGGGGGGGGGGGGGGGGGGGGGGTGTGTGTTTCCTTGTTGGTTGCTTCTTGGCCTTTGTTTCATTTTGGTGTTGTGGGTCTGTTATGTCTTGGTATGGGGGTCAGGGGTCAATGCTGCTTCGACGATTCTCTGAGGTCCATTGGGGTTTGGGCTTGGAAGCGGCTGGGTTGGAGTCGGGGATATTTGTTTTTCCCCCTTTTGGTCTGATTGGCCATCGGCTTGTGGCCCTGAATTGTACTTTATATTTTTATCTTTCCAGTAATTTAATCCCAAACATTATCTCAAAAAAAGAAAAAGAAAAAAAAAGGACATGAAACATAAGTAACTCAAGAACCTTATGCATTATTGTAGGAGCAAGCCATCTAGGCATAGGAGGATCCATGCCAAAGCCATCGAAGATACCATGTAAACAACATAGAGTTTGGAAATGAGTGCAATGCTAGGGAGACTTGAAAAGACTGAAACAAAAGATACACAAAAATGAACATGAGGCAACACTTTCATACAAAAGTTAGACATTCAGCATCAGATAATTTCCACCCAAACTAGGAGCTTAAGCAAGAAGCATACACCCTTCAATCTTTTCATTTGAAGGAATTGAGGGTTAAGGTAGCAATTTTGACATCAGAAATTGAAGCTCCACAAGATAGAGACAAATGCTGTTGAGTATGAAGATCTCACATCTAACGTCATGAAATAAGCCATCATAACATAACTTGTTGGGTGGGGCCTGAAATGAATAAAATGTCTAATTTATCCTTGATGAATCCTTGAAGACTTAGCGTATGAAGTTCCTTAAACAACATTACATCTATTGCCAAAAAAACTTCTATCTGACTAGGTAAGAGAGAGAATCACACTTCATGAAAACATCCTATACGTATCAACTTCACCAACCAAGCATGGGAGAGACATCCAAATCCATGACATAGGCTCTTAACAAGACGGATGATGCATAAGCCATTCAAAACAACGACTCATACCAACAAAAAAGGTAGACCTCTCTTGATCCAGTATCATAGAATAGAAACCTTGTAATCCAAAAGTTCAAATCATAACATACTAGAAGAACATCGAGAGCAATGAAAGTATTAAGATAAAACACTCTGATTCTAGTTGTAACAATGCTGACAGAACATTGTCTAGCACCCTAGGGAATTCCTTTGGATCCAATGGATTTTGGGTGGAAAACTTGGGGACTGTGCCTACCACCAAGGTTCACATCCCACTTTATTTCAAAGGAGATAACTGCTGGAAGGAAAAATAGATGTGGTTAGGAAAAATGATTCAGGCTTTGACAGGGACAATTTCAGCAAAAAACATTAAGGACAACATCTATTGGTTTTAGTGATGTATCCATAGTAGGTGCCTTACCACAGACCCCTCATCATTTAGTACAAGGTTTGACAAGGAGCTGTACTAGAACTTCTAGCCTAGGTTGAGTATCCATGACCACCATGAAATTGGGCTCACACTAGTTCTCCAAGGTAGAGAGGAATGACGAATAGCTAAAGAGATGAGATAGGGTGAAGCCCCATTTTCCTTGGTTCCAATAAATTGGTGAGGTTTTCCTAACATTAGAGCATCATTGAAGGATATCTCCAAGTTTTTCATGGTCCCCTAACCATGGGAAAGAAGTATGGAACAACCAATCTTGAGCCCTTGCTTACACTACTTGTGGATGCCTTTCTATGTAGAGGTATGATTAGCTTGCTAAGGGTTCTATGTGAAAGAAAACCTAATTTAGAATTTGCAACATCCTATTCTTGAAGATTTGCAAGAATCAAGAGGTTCTCACATGCTTGCTTAAAGCTTATCTTAGATATGTCAAAGGAACCTATCACTATGGGTTGAAATATATTAAAAGAAATGAAAATTTCATGTTTTCTCATATCCTGATTGGGAAGGAGTTCAAGACGAAAGAAAATCAACTTTAGGTGATATATTTCATGGTACTAATTCCATTTATTGAAAATCATGAAAATAAAATATTTTTAATGTATCATCTTGTAAAGCTGAATTTATGGCCATGGTAGATTGTATTTAACATTTTTGATGATTAAAAAAATTATTTTCACAATTAGGATTTGAAGTACATCTTATAGATTTATTATGTGACAACACAACAGCATTAATGCTCTTGAAAGAATATCTTTTACAGAAAAAATTTAAGCACAGACATAAAGTCCTATTTCATGAAGGATGAAGTAAAGCCAGAATCAATTCTTTCAAAGCATGTGGAATAAATTGAACAACTAGCAGATCTCATAACAAAAAGAGGCTTCTATCATACAAGGTTCTCTATTTAATGAATAGGATTAACATACTAAACTTGATTGAAGAAGACAATGGACACGTTATAAGTTCTATGACCATCAATCCACATTACATTCCAAAGGAGGGAATGCTAATTATAATGTGAATATGTAATCATGCCTAAGGTCTCATGATCATGATCATGATCATCATCTTAGCCTTATCCCAACTACATGGGGTTGGCTATATGCATTTTTTTACACCATTTGCTTCTATTTGGAGGCAAATAAGCATTAATACTCAAATCCTAAATGTGTTTCTTTATGCCAGCAAATCAAGTATGCTCTGTGATCTACCTCTTTGTTGGTTTCCTTCAACTTTAACAAAGTTGTCTCTTCTAATAGGAGCATTTTCTAGTCATTTTAACACATGAACAAACCATCTAAAATGATTTTTCTTAATCTTCTCCTTTATAGGAGCTACTCCTAGACTTTCTCTAATAATAGAGTTATTAATTCAGTCTTTCCAATTCATACGCAACAACTATCTTAGCATAGGCATCTTTGCCATATGCACACGTGGCACCTTTGTTTTTTAATAAGCCAACATTCTACACCATAAAAAATTGCAAGTTTGATAGTAGTTCTATAGAACTTGCCCTTTAATCTAGTAGGGATTCTTCTATCACAAAGCACACCACTAGCCTATAACCTTGTCTTCCATCTTGCTTCAATTTTGTTTGTCACATCATTGTTAATTTCACTATCCACTTGAACCAAGGACCCCTAAGTATTTGAATTGCTTACATTGAGCAACTTCTTGGTTTTGGATTCTAATTTTTGTTTCTTCATTACTCTCTTTTCTACCAAAAGTGCACTCCATATATTCTTTTTTACTTATACTAATCCTCAATCCTTTTGACTCTAGGGTGTTTTTCAAGTCTCCATTTTTGCAACCAAGATTTCCTTAGATTTATCCACCAAAACAATATTATTAACAAAGAGAATACACCAAGGGATATATCTTGAATATCTTTAGTTACTTCATCCATAATAATGAAAAACAAATAAGAGCTTAGAGCAGATTCTTGTTGTAATAGTCCTTTATAGGAAAGTTCGAAGTTTCTTCACAAACATTGCAAACTTGAGTTGTTTCTCATACATGTCTTGAATATCCTTCCTCTTTAGAACCCTCCAAATCATATCTCAAGGACCTTTGTCATAAGCTTTTTCCAAGTCAATGAAAATCATATCTAAATTCCTTCTCTTATGCCTGAATTTCTCCATCAATTGTCATAGCAAGAAGAGAGTTTCCATAGTTTGATCTTCTAGGCATAAAACCAAATTGATTCCCTCAAACAATTGATTCTTTTCTTAAGCATTGTTCTATAACCCTTTTCTATAGCTTCATGGTATGGGTCATAATGATGCCTCGATAGTTTCCATAGTTTTTGATTGTCTACCTTGTTCTTGTAGATAGGTACCATAGTGCTTCTCCTCCAATCATCTAGGCATTTTCCCCTTCTCCCAAATCTTGTTGAATAGATTTGTTAACTAAGTAATTCCTATATCTCTCATGGACTTTTATACCTCTATAGGGATACCATCAAGTCTTGCTACCTTACTATTCTTCATCTTCATAAGGGTTTTCCTTACTTCAAATGCAAAAATACAACTTGTCATTGCTACATTTGATTCTATGTCTTCAACATCATCTTTGGGGAATCCAACGTTGTAGGATTTCCTTGTCTAAGAACAAAATCCTTTCGACATCAAATTTGATGCACCTAATATGGTCAAAGTCTTTGTACCTCTTGTTTCTTGTTTCAAGCCTTGGCTAGCTTGTAAATTGAATTTTCACCTTCTTTAGTTCCTAGCTTCTCATAAAAGAAATCGAATTTCATCTTGTTTCATACTCTGTTGCCACTCTTTGAAACACTTCTTCTTATATTGAAATTTTCATTGAATTTCCTTACTTCACTTCTATGTTTCTTTTTGAATATACTTATTTCCTTTTGAAACCCCAAGGATGCCCTTCCTTATCTGCTTAATATGACTCCTTTTGTAACTCCAACTATCATGTGTCATAATGTTATTTTATAACATTCTAAAAGTTTAAAGTCATTAGAAAAAGTTGTATTTTAGGAAAAGCCTTGTAATTATTTAGAAAATAGGAAAAAAATCAAAGTCAAGAACTCTAAGATTCATATTGTATAAATTAAAAATTCATGCAAGGGTGCCTATCATGTAAAATGACCGCAAAGGATATTAGGAAAATGCAAAATATATAATTAGGGCCCAAATAATTCTGGTCCCAAGTATCCTATTTTGGCCTCTTGAAATTCCTTACATGTAACCTTGAATCATAATGAAACTTGATGAAATTTGAAGGAAGAAGAAGAAAAATTCGAACTCTCAATTTGGCTGTCATTGCTTACTATTACTCTCATTTTTCACTCTCAATACTCGCATAATACTCCCAAATGCTCAAAATTCAACTACAAAAATCTCGTGCATTCTTCTCATTCAGTTCATTCTCAACATTCTTGAAACACTGAAGATTTGATTTCAAAGCAACAACCAATTCAAGTTTCAAATTGAAGGAAATTTGAGTTTTCAACTTTAAAAATCAACTGATGCAACCCTGTCATTGGTTGAAAGGCCTCGCGTTGCATTCATGCCTATAGAATTTTGGAAAATTGTTTAATGTGACCTCGTTATTACCTGCAGAATAATTCGTAATCCACTCGTTCTTGGTTATCATTGTGACAGTCAAGGCCAGCTACGACCCATTTACGGAACTCACAATACCCTCACAATACACTGGTGACATTTTAAAAATTTGCACATTGGAGCTTATTATGAACTGCCTTTTCCATAGCGAAACTTAACTCCAGGACCAACAGATTCTCCCTATGTTCATCTCTTCTGCTGTCCGACCTGACACCTCTAGCCAGAGCTGATTCACAATCTTCCTCAGAACTAAATGGGAATAACAGCAACCCTTCTGATAAAGCCATTACCTGCATCAGACTAAACCCTGTCCATCTTGTTAGAACACACTCTCTAGTCTGATCAATTTTAAGTCTAGAATTTGCTGAGACAAATTTTTAAACCAAAGTAATGGTGATCTAAAATATTTCTTCTAAGAATTCATTCACACCTTCCAACCCAAAATTTTCACAATGTTTCAAAACGTTTTCCCTCCTTAGTGCATCCATAGCTTTCATCTTTCAACACTGTCGTCTTTCTTTTCAAGGTATTTGTGATCTTTCCATACCTTTTAAGGAAGATGACAGCATAAAAGGCTATACAAATATTTTAATATTATATTTCTTTGCTTATAAAGAGATGAAACTAAGTGGCTGAATCGTTGCTTAATGGTTAGAGGATTCTATTTATACAATTCAAGGGAATAATGCATGCTTGTTAGAGCATACATACAAAAAGAATATACAACTAGATTTGTGTAAGGTAAACAGCTTGTCTTACACACTATTATCTGATCAGCCACCTATCCTAATAGGTCATCCTAAATTAATGCAATGATGATAACTATGAAGTGATAAAATTATTTCATTGACTTCATTTTTATTCATTCAGAAATTTTAGTAAGTAAATATATAGATATATCAAGATGCCATAGCTGAAGAAAAGAACCGGAGACACAGTCAAAGTGAAAGTCTTTCCTTCAAGAGAAATAAAGAAAACCCAGAAAAGAACCATATGTTCAAGAAGAACAAAGAAAAATATTCATCTATAGCAGATGGATAGAAGAGAAATTAATTTGTGAGAATATAAAGTAACAACAAAATTACATCTATTAGTGTTTTATTAAAGTCGTATGATAAATATTATATTCTTATTGATTTGTCATAGTACTTTCTGTATAAAGGTCTTGGTGAATAAGTTATATAAGTAGAACACACAACAGCAGAAGACTTAACTTTTGCATTCATTTGCCTACTGACTTCTGGATTATTTGGTTGTTGGATTTCATTTCATTTTCTCATTTTTCTGATATGCAATCTCGGCTTCTCAGCAACTTTCTGAGTCAGCAATTCAGCATCCTTGATCTTAACATCCTTCAGATTAGATAAAAAGGTGATAAATTGAAGAAATTAACAAACACAAATGAAAATAAAATGACTCGTTTAAAAACTTGTTTCATAAAATTAGTATTTTTCACTCAATTTGTGGATTCATGTATATTGGTATTTGGAAGAGGGGCACCAACAATGTGATGTTTTTCACAAAAAGAAATAAAGTTATGCTTTCTTGGTTAACACCACTTAAATATTGTGCGTAATAGGAGAGAGTCTTGTTGTTTAGCAATTTCTGTTACAACTGTATTGGTTTGTTAACACTGGTGATGTGCTGATTAAGAGTTGATGTGGCTTTAAAAAGAAAATCATAGGCTTTTGCATTTGGTGAACCTTTAAGTACATGGATAAATATTGGAGATTACGATGGACTATCTCCAATGCACCAACTCGATAATTTTAAGCACATAAGTGGACCATGTTGTCCTCTTTCCTTTCATAGTAGGATAAAATCTTTATTTAAAGAAGTTTCCATCATAGAATTCTCTTATGCATTCGTCTAATTGATATATAAATACTCAGAATGAATGGAAGAAAGTGAGAAAGCCTACATTTAAGTGCTTTCATAGATTCATCACTGTACCATCTGCTTTAATATTGTGTTACGTGAGGATGCGTCCTCACGGAAAATCTTACGTTTGGAACGTTTTGGGGACAAGGACGCATCTCCAAATATTCTGGGACGTCGCTAGGACATGGTCCTTTGGCCAGACTTTCTTAAGGACGTGTTCCAACATTCCACAATCCCAATACTGGGAAGCTCTAGATTCATTTGTAAGCTAAGGCTTTGTGACAGCAGCTCTGGACCCCAAAAGACGTAAGGCTGCATGTACAATTGTTACCTTTGGAGAAGTTGAGTCATGAATTTTCGGGTTTGTTAGACTGCCATTGAAGCTAGTTCTATTCTTGTTTAGAAACAGCTCTGCATATTTTTAAAGGTCTAGGTTTAACAGATATTGACAAGGGTGATTAACTGAACTTTGTTAACAAAGTGGTTCTTATTGGAAACGGATTGCACCGTGTTGATTGGGTTCTTCTGTTTTCTTTAAATTGGGTGCATTTTCCTGTAGTTTCCTTTCGGGAATAGCCATAATTGTGAATCCAGTCCACATTGTTGTAGAAGTGATTCCTCAACCACCACAAGATAGTAGTTCTTAATAACACCAACTACATGTGCTCTCAGTCTTCTTATTTTCAGTAAAATAATTGGTGTTATGAATATTTTAATTTGTGGTATAATTTTTTACCATTTTGAGACTTCACGTCCTCAATGCATCCCCTTGAATGTCCTTGAAAAGCTTTCACATCCCGAAATACAATGCATCTCTGCATTTTTGCGTCTTTGAGAGTTGTGATACATATCTTCAATAATAATAATTCTCATCACAACAATGATAATAAAGTCTATGCACAAACATGGGGCTCAACTGAAATGTAACCTTAAAAACACCTGATCTACGAAGAGTTCATCCTGTTAACAAATATGTTTAGTCTAAAATAGCTTTTGAAAACTTGGCATGCCTAATGGCATGTTGACAATCTTTTTCTGACATTATCTATTGTGGTCACAGTAAATCCTTGAGGAACATGACTTAATTACATTAAAAATATTTTCATAATTTGGGAATTTCTTAGGGCTTGTTTGGTTGTGTGAATCTGTAGATGTTGAATCACAGAAGATGTTGCATCAAAAAGATTCATTAACCGTAGGAGATTACACCTTTGAAGTAAAATCCGGAATAAACTCAAAAATAAACAGAAATGGGTGTAATTAGTGGTTCCAACTAGAATCCCATGATTCATCTCACAAAACCCAACCAAGACTAAACAGTTTTTGTTATTCTGAAAATCAGAATGTACAGATTCAGCATCTGCTTACTCCCGTAACCAAACGCCCCCTTAATCTATCTTAGAAGTTCCCTCAGATCGCAGAACCGCTGATTGTTGAGGCAGAGTCTTTACTGTTTGTTACTTATAAGAAGCTCAACGCAACTTTGGATGCTTATTATTAAGAAAAATCTAGCAGTTTCCTAAGACCTGCATATCCCATTGCAATTCTTCTAATCACAGTCTAGAGCTGAGTGTAATTTAAGTACTTTTGCATTTTTACTTACTGCTTTATTAATTTGTCATACCCATTTACCAATATTGAAAAATTTACAATATTGTGGGCATACACACATTTATTGTCTGTGCCTTTCAGGACAACAGAATGTAATAAATATGGTTTTGACATGTAAAATCTACATATGAAGTTTTAATTATTAGTCTCTACTAAACAAATAACTGATGCAGATTGACAGCCATATGAAAAGATTGGATGAAGATTTGAGCCAGTTTGCTGATGATCTAAAACAAGGTTGTTAGAAAGCTGGTTATTTTTATCCAAAAGAGAATCTCTACAAACCATATTTATTTTATGCTATATGAAATGTTTTAGAAATACTGTAAGACTAGAAGTTAATCACCAGAATTTTTTCGTGTTTGTTTGGCATGAATATGAATAGAAGGAAAAATAGCTCATGATGAACCTGCTATTCTTCCACTTACTAGCATCAGAGAAGAACGGAGGAGGAGTTATCATTTTACTTCTCAACTAAGGAGGCTTGACTTAAGAGTTGAGAGGGACTGTGAAAGGGATAGAGATAGAGACTTTGAACTGATGCCACCACCTGATGGTCATAGGAGGGCAGTACCTTCCTATGCTGAAGTTGAAAAGCTGACTGAACCTAACTCACCCACATACTGTATATGCAATCAGGTATATCCTTGTGCTTATGTCTTTCGCAGTGCTTGAAACTTGAGAGTGGTCTTCAGATTTTCAACACAATTTCATTTTTAACGGCACTTGAGAACTGCAGTTAATGAAAGCTTAATGACATGTTCCTTGTAGGTTTCTTTTGGGGATATGATTGCATGCGATAACCCAAATGTATGAGTCATTTTTCATTCTTCAAATTTTATCCTTGTATTATTAGTGGTTAAGGGATGACTCATAATCTGAATGTTTCTGTTTACAGTGTGAAGGAGGAGAATGGTTTCATTATGTATGTGTAGGATTAACTCCAGAGACACGGTTTAAAGGAAAATGGTTTTGTCCTACATGCAAAGAACTAAGACAAAGGGACATTGAACAACAGCTTAGACAAAAGGATATTGAACCCACTGGATGATCCTGAATCAATTTTTAGCATTTTCTATCCTTCTCTTATTATGAGGAAAACATAATTCTGAGAACCATAAGGATTTATTTGAGATTGATGCGTCCTTAAACGAGCATTTTGTTATTTCCTTCAAAGAAGAGTTTTGGTCGTATTTACTTCAATTTGCTTGACTCTTACTTCAATATCCTATATGAATGCTTTAATTTGTTTCATGCTGCTGCAAATATGTGAAACATATGTTTGAATTTATTTATTTTATAAGTGCTAAAAAATTGAATTTGAAGCTTACATGTTGCATGCATGGCCAAATAACGGTCCGTTTAGAAGGAATCTTTTGTTTCATGTTGTAAATCTGAAATTTTAGCACGTTTGTAGTCACTTTAACGTATACATCCAAGCCATATCATGCTGGATTCATGAGCTCCTTATGTTTTTGAGTGTATTTGATGAAACATAAGTATGAAGTATTTGAAAAATTTAAAGAGTTCAAAGCTCTTGTTGAAAATTGCTTGGGAAGAAAATCAAAGTTCTAAGAACAGATAATGGTGGTGAATTTTGCTTTCATGCAGTCAATAATTTATTTAAAGAGCACGACTTATACAGGTATAAGACTCTTTCTGGGACTTCTGAGCAGAATTACAGTAGTTGAATGCTTCAATAGAACATTGATAGAACAAATCTGATGTATGTTTAGTGAAGCTGGCCTTGAAGAAAATTCTAGGATGATGAACATTGGCTGTTTCTTATCTTATCAATAAGTCTCCATCTTTTGCAGTTCATGGAAGGATTCTAGAAGCAATAAGCAATGGTAAGCATGCTAACTTGAATTATCTTTCAAGTGTTTCAATATAAAGCTTATATATATATATTCCAAAAACTAATAGATCAAAATTAGATTACAAGTTTGTAAACTTTATTTTCATTGATTATTGTAATGGTGTTAACGCTTATAAGCTGTAAAACCCAAAAACTGAAAAGGTCATCTAGAATTGTGAAGTTGGATTCAAAGAAACTTTTGGACATATCAAACTCAATCTTTCTAATGATGCCACACTTGATCATGTATATTTCCAGATTAATAAAGAGAATTTAGAAGATATTGCTCTTAATGAACATGATGGTGAAAATGATATACAAGAATTGGGTACAAGGAAATATTTAAGTAAAGGTGAGGAATCAAAGCATCAACTTGATAACCCATAAGATGATATGGTTGTATATGAAACTTATCTACTCAGGTGAAGACTAAATTCTAATCATTGAAGTTGAATCACTTATATATGATGGAAGTGTGTTTGTCTCTTTATCATAAAAATTGGAAGTGACGAATGATAAAATGTTTTCTATTCGTAAGAATAAGACATGAGAATTAGTTAAACTACCTTTTGGTAGAAAACCAATAGATATAAGTGGATGTTCAAAATTAAATCTAGTGACCAATTTAAAGCATGTTAATGAAGAGCTCCCTTGGATTCCATAATCCAAGCTCTCTTAAACCAAAACAAACCATATTGAACAAGAAAAGAAAAGAAGAAACTTTATTCTTGTGCAAGAAAATGAGGTACATGCACAAAAGAAGCATACAACTCCCAAGGATAGACAAATAATTCAATACAATCCTCACACTAAACTCAAGCAAAGCAATTACATTTAAGATGGATGACCAAAACAGTTAGCCACACACACTCTTTCTTCTCACTCTTGAACTCAACTTACAACTCTCACTTCCTAGATGCTCATTCAAATGGAGGCCCAAGAGTTCTATTTATTTTTTTTTTCATGTCTTTTCATCTTCTTTGACATTCAAAATTATAAATTTGAGCTTATTGGAATCTATACAAAAGTGCCTCGTGGTTGGATAAGACATCTTGGAGTGAGAAATGACATCCTTCCCACATGTGGACTTGTTATAGAAAAGATGTCTTTGATAGGAAAAATATGTCTTTTAACTTGGAGAATATGTCTTTTAGGGTGAAAAGACATTTTTCCGGTTAGGAGATGAAATAGGAAGACATCCATCATGAAGCCCAAACTTGCCAAATACATCTCAAATCAGCTTCCCTTGCTCTCAAACACTTATGGAACTAGCAAGGACAAACAAACACAGCCAAAACATATATAAACACCGCGAAACACACAAAGACAAGCCATTGAGGATGACATATGGATTGGGTAATGTCCTAATCATCTCTTCCATCCTTAAAATTTAAACTTGTCTTCAAGTTCATTGAACACTAGGGATAGCATTGAGCCCCCACAAAGCCAAATCTTTCTCAAGAACCCAAATAGCATTTTCAGATCCCTCATCATTCCAATGCGTTAAGTACTCATGTATCTTTCAATCTCTTGTGCTTGTAGCCCCCCTTGCTTGTAATGCAGTTGGCTTCCTTGATGGCTTGGATGAAATTTGACATTCAAGTGCACCCCTAAGGATTTCAAGACTATTCTCTAAGTTTGATGTAATTACATTCCCATGGTATTGGCTCAAATTTGAAACATTAAAGGCATACGAAATATGCAAGTCATTGGATAAGTCAATCTCATAAGCATTTGGATTAATCTAGCCTCAATTTTGAATGGACCAATCCTACTTTACTTGATCTTGTAGAAATGCATGTTCTTTTGTCTTTCCTTGTCAAGTAGATTCAAACATAATTTCCAATCTAAAAATCAAATGTTCTCTTGCCCTCATTGGCCTTGGAAGACACATCCTTTTTCTTCTTCTCCAAGTTACAATTTCCAATCTAAAAATCAATTGTCCTCTTGCCCTCATTGGCCTTGGAAGACATCCTTTTTGTTCTTCTCCAAGTGACATTTGACTGACTAATGTAATTCTTTCATTTGCTCATGAAAATCAGAGCTCAAAGAGGCATAGTCTTTGAAATTTCTCACCTCATCAATCATTCTTGGTGAAAAACCATAATTTGCTACAAATGAACTCTTACCAATGTTTGAATGGAAAGCATGATTGTATGAGAACTTAGCATGGGCCAACGTATTTTTCCATATTTGAGGTTGATCCTTATGCAAACACCTCAATATATCTAGCAAAGATCTATTGACAACAATTTGCCCATTAGTTTGAGGATGAAAAGCTATAGAAAAAGATAATTTTATTCCAAGCAATTTCCAAAGTGACTAGTGAACTTTACATTCCTATTACTCACGATGTTCAAATAATTGCCATGCAATCTCACTATATGTTGAAAGAATAAATGAGCTATATGGGAAACATCACTACTTTTGAATGGAATAAAATGAGCCATCTTAATAAATCTATCAACAAGAAGAAGGATAGAGTCATGACCAAATTTTATTTTGGGAATGCCACACACAAAGTCCAAAGAAACACTTTTCTAAAGAGCATTTGGGATTATCAAGGGCAAGTAGTGATCATCAATACCCTTCTCACCTTTGAACTTTTGACACAAATAGCATTCTCATAGATGTAATGACATCTTTGCACATACCTGACCAACAATAAATTTTGCTTACTAATTCCAATGTCTTTGTTCTACCCATATGTGCACCCATGTTACTTTGATGTTTATCTTCAAGAAGCTTGAACCTGAAGTCATATTTGGGAACATAAATTTTGTCATCTTTGAATAAAATTCCACTCTTCACATGATACGCCTTTCATTTATCAATCCTTCCTATCATTAGAGAGTTTAATTCTTTCCAAATTTCATCAAAATCACTATCATCAACATACAATGAAGAAAAAGATTCAAAATGCTTGACTTCTACATGAGAATTAACATGATGAACTTTAGACAAAGTATTAGCCACAACATTAGACTTATTGCTCATACATTTCAAAACAAAATGAAACTCTTGCAATCATTCCACCTAGTTCATATGTTTGACACTCAATTTCTTTTGAGAGTTCAAAAATTTAAGTGTCCTATGATTTGTTAATAAAAGAAATTTTGATCCAAGTAAGTAATGTCTCCAATGTTTGATAGCTTGCAGTATAGCATATAATTCCTTCTCATATACACTATACTTTTTCCTAGATTCATTTAACTTTTTAGAAAAGAATGCAACTGGCTTACCCTCTCGAGAAAACACACCTCTAATAGCAAGCCCACTTGCATCCACCTCCACTTAAAAAAGTTTGGAATTGCTAAAATTGGAGCACTACAAATTTTCTTCTTCAATACTCAGAAAGATCATTTCTTTGCATAATCCCATACAAAGGCTAAACTCTTCTTCAAACAAGAAAGCATAGGCCATGCAATAGAACTGAAATTTCTAATGCACCTCCTATAGAAGCTAGTTAAACCAAGAAAAGATCTCACCTCTTCTAAATCTCTAGGTGAAAGCCATTCCTTGATTGCCTTGATCTTATTTGATTCTATCTTAACTTGGTTCTTGGAGACAACATGATCTAAGTATACAATTTCCTTTTTCATGAAAAAACATTTCTTGGCATTAATTACTAATTTAGCCTCATGCAACTTTGAGCATACCAATCTCAAGTATTGCACATGCTCTTTTTCATCAAAATTCTATACAAGAATATCATCAAAGAAAATAATAGAACATTTACCAATAAGATCCCGTAGTACCTCATGCATAAGACTCATGAAAGTGGCTCAAGCATTGGTTAGCCCAAAAGGCACGAGTAACCACTCATACAAGTCATTTGGTGTCTTAAAGACTATTTTCCATTCATCTTCTGATTTAATTCATATTTGATGATATCCTCTTTTCAAATCAATTTTTAAAAAGATTTCAACATTGATCAAAACATCAAGAATATCATCCATCCTTGGAATAGTAAATCAATACTTATTAGTGATTCTATTAATAACTCTAGAATCAATATACATTCTAATTTCATTAGTATCCTTAGGAACAACTACAGCTAGAATGGATCCTTTAATAAAGCCATTAAATAATATCTTGATTGTGCAACTCCTTTGATGTAGAGTCATATGGTAAGCCCTCTTATTTGGGATAATAGCTCTAGACATGAAGTCAATTTGGTGTTATATAAATCTCATTGGAGGGAGCCCTTCTAATTTACCTTTGAAGACATTAGCAAACTCCAATGCCAAAAGTTGCATCATTGGAGACAGTTCATTTTGAGGCTCCTCTTCACTTGTAGCAATGATAGAAACAATAATGAAACCATAACCATGTTCTTCATGTTGTTTGAGATATTCCCTTTCACTAAGAAAAATTAATGAAGCATTAATATGCATAGTCTCATTGTATTGGTGCAATGTCATTGTGATTAATTGATGAATTCCATCCTTCCTAGGAATTGGTCAAACATTCCTAGCTCCATCATAAGTAGCCTTGTTATCATAGTTCCAGGGTCTACCAAGGATGATATCAATACTATCTATGGGAAGAATGTCACATTGTATTTGATATTTGTAAGAATCAATCTTAAAAGACAAAATACACATTTTTTTACCTTTTAGAAGTGGTCTCTAGAAAGCCAATACACCTTATAGGGCTTAGGATGAGAAATTTTCTTCAATTTAAGTCTATCAACAACCTTGGTAGAGATAGCATTCTCTTGAGCACCTCCATCTATTAAAATTTGGATCCATTTCCCAGTAAATAGACTTCCAGCCCCAATTCTAACAATCATCTTCCTTAAAGGATCCTCACCACTATTGACATAATTAATCTAAGTAATATCTTTAATTAAAGGAGCATTTGGGTTATCTTGCTTTGAAGACTCTCCTTTCTTATAGTTTTGAAGTTTCTTGCCCTTTGGAGGCATAGGTTTCTTGCATTCCCATTGCTTGTGTATGATCTCTCTACAATTGAAACTTTAGATCTTGGAAGCATTGCAATTTTCTTAACCTTTCTCTTTCTTGGAAGTATCCTTTTTGGAATCTTAGCCTTCTTTAGTCTTCTTAGCTTCTTTATATTCCTTAGAAGCTTTGGAATCTTTGCCTTTGGAAGCATTAGGATCTTTGTTGAAATCTTGAAGTCTTTTTTTAGCCTTAAGAGCCAAATCAAATGCTTCATCCAAGGTTTTAGGTTTACAAAAGGCTAGTTCTTGTTGGAATTCCTTTTTTAATCTACCTTGGAAGTTAGAAGCCTACTCATATTCATCTCAATACACCTTTGCTTGTTGAAAAGCTTTACAAAATTTCATGTAGTATTCTTTGGCACTTTATCTCCTTGCCTCATATATGTAAGCCTTTGGATGGCTTCTTGTTTATGATGAGACTTTTCAAACCTTTGCATTATCATGAATTGTACGAGAGACCAATCTTTAATAGAAATGCCATTATTCAGCACATAAGAATGACTTTCTTTCTTCCACCATATAAGCACCATGCCTTCCAACTTTCTCTTAGCATGTGGCACCTTCTGATAGTCTTCCATATTTTTAGGCTCAAAGTATTCATTGATTATCTTAAGCCAAGAGAAAAAGGATTTGGTATCCCCCATTCCATTGAAAGATTTAACTTCAACATGAGACATTCTTGAGGCATGTTTGAAAGCTTTAACAAGAGCAAACTTAATTCCTTTACTTTGCTTTTTTTGGGGTCTTGAAGAAAGTTCCTTCTTCCTTTTCCTTGGAAAGATGAACTCTTGAGGCCTATTCTCAACACTTGGAACATGAAGAGGCTCATCATCTTGCTCTTCATTCTCTCCAAAGTCTTCATTTCCAAAAGGAAGATCATCTTCAAGAGGTGGTGTGGAGGAATATTTTGAAGGAGTCCTTGGTGAAAAATCACTTAAATTTTTCCTTTGTCTTGATGCCTTTGGTGAAGAATTATGGTCTTTGTTCTCTTCTAAATTTTCAAGTATATCAACAATGAGTTTGAGAACACTTCTCATGCCTTTCATATCTTTGTCAAAGCTTGAATTGTCTTCCTCTTTGTAGCCCTAGTGAAAATGACCTAAAAAGGTAAATTTTATAAAGAAAGGTAAAATATCAAAATTTTCTAAAAAATGAAACAAAGATTACTCAAATCTTGGGAGGAATGAGTTCAAGATCTCCAAACCCCAGTTATTACAAGTTAATGGGTTTCCAATTCTAAAATGATGTTCCAAATCTTAAAGATATGGCAAACTTAGGAACTAAAGGAATTTTTTCAAACCCTAAGAGAAGTGAAAAAAACAACAAGAGAGAATTCAAACCAAACTTGAGAAAATGAAGTGATTCCTTACAATTGAGGTGAGGATTGTCCACTTGAATTCAAATGGCTTCAAATCCAAACTCTTTGATACCAATCTTATGAGGAACTTCTTTGGATTTCATAATCCAAGCTCTCTCAAAACAAAACAAGCCAAGTTGAACAAGAAAAAAAAAGAAGAATCTTTATTCTTGTTTAGAAAAATGAAGGTACAAACACAAAAGAAGCATACAACTCCCAAGGATAGACAAGTAATTCAATCCAATCCTCACATCACACTCAAGCAAAGTAATCACACTCAAGATGGATAACCAAAACAATTGGCCACACATGCACACTCTCTTCTCACTCTTGGACTTTCAACTTACAACTAGACATTCTTGTCTAAATGGAGGCCCAAGGGGTCTATATATATTTTTTTCTCATGTCTTTTCATCTTACCTAACATTCAAAATTTTAATTTTGAGTTTATTAGAATCCATATAAAAATGTCTCATGGTAGGATAAGATGTCTTGGAGTGAGAAAAGATGTCCTTCCTACATGCCAACCTAGTATAGAAAAGACATCTTTGGTAGGAGAAAAATGCTTTCTACTGAGAAAAGATGTCTTTTGGAGAAAGATGTTATTTTGTTCCTAGAAGACATCTTTTCCAAGAACAACAATAATTATAGAAAATGTCTTTAGTAGGAAAAAAATGTCTTTTGACTTGGAGAAGACATCTTTCTAGTTAGGAGCTGAAATAACAAGTTGTCCATCATGAAGTTCAAACTTGCCAAACACTTGTGAAACTAGCAAGAACAAACACACACAACCAACACATACATAAAGAATAAGAAATGCATAAAGACAATTGATTGAGGATGACACATGAGTTGGGTGATGTCGTCATTGCATGTTTTGTAGCTAAGGGCTATTCCCAAAAAGAATGGAATTGATTATGATGAAATCTTCTCTCCTTTTTTGTAATAAACATCCAATAGATCATTGCTATCAATAGCAAGAACTTCTGATCTAGAACTATGGATGTGAAAATTGCTTTCTTCAGTAGTGATTTTGAGGCAGAAATGTATATGCTTCAACTTGAAGGGTTTGAAGTAAAATAAAAAGTGCTTATGGTGTGTCAATTGTGAGATTGTTGCATAGGCTTAAACAAGCATCAATAATGTGGAATAAGAAATTTAATGGATACATAATAAGTCTTAGCTTTATTAAAAGTTTGGAAGACTCTTGTTTATATGTTAAAAATAAAGATGAAAATTTTTTATTCTTATTACTATGTCGATGACATGTTAATGAAAAAAAGGTAACATACATGAATTTAAAAGTTAAAAACTCATTTAATTCATTTCTTTTCTTAATTTGAGATGGAAGATATTGGACTCAAAAATTTAATGAGATAAGGTTAATAGAAGGCTTTGTGCTAGACAATTTGCATATGTTGAAAAAATTTTAATATGCAAGATTACAAGAAAGTATACCTTATGAAATTAGAATGAAAATTTTAAATAAAGAATATCCTGATGGTAATAATTCTATATGTTAGTCATGAAAGTAATGGTTTCCTAACCTTTGCTTGTGGACCTTTTTAGATGACCTATAGGAGAACCCATTTGGCAACTTCAAGCATGAGAAATCTAGTTCTAGGAGAGTCCCTAAAAAAAGTCAATTAACAACTTTCAACCTTTCTCCAAATATAGAAAGGAAAAGTTAAGCTATATCGTGATTTGTGTTCTCCTTGATACTCGATTTAAATCACGCCAGCGATTCAAATTGACATTGATGAGACACGAATTGCACAAGCCGCGATATCGCATACGCGATATTGCGGCCGATGCGATATCGCATCCCCTGCAATATCGCGTACGCGATATTGCGGTCTGCCGCCAAATCTATAAATAAGAGGCGACACTCCCCTCATTTGTAGTAGTAGGCATAAAGTAGCGAAGCTTTGGCGGATTGATCACCCCAAAGATAGAATATTTTCCATGTGCCCGCAGTAGGAGTCCCCCAAGTGAATGGTTCTTTATTCGAGCAGCTTTGTACCTGAACGCAAGCTGTGTGCGGCAATAAAGACGAGCTTTGTGGATAAACCTTGCAGTGCATGGATAGGTTTAATTAATGTTATTTATTGCTTTCCTAGTAACGTGACATGAGTACGACTTGGTTATGAGCTTTGACGAATGTGTACGGCTAGCCAAGGAATCGGCTACTCATCGTGATTAGATTCTCTCACCCTTTCCTCCTAGAACGTGGGACAAGTATGACTTGATTACGAGCATCTATGGATGTGTACAGCTAGTCAAGGAATAGGCTGCTTGTCACACTTAGGCTAGTTAGGTGCCTCAGTACAACCGCTTCGAGCACGTGTGTTACGTGTGGTAATCCCAGTAACGATTAGCGTTTGGTAGCCACAATTGCAGAGTTCAGGGTGCGTACGACAAGTGGGAACGGATGCTGACGCTAGGACTTAGCACTGTAGTTAGAATTAGTTTTAGTCTCTCAACCCTTCACCGTTTAGCATAGGAGATAAATCAGAAAATCCAAAAAAATCATATACCTCAGACTTGCTTAACCATACACCATGACACGTACAAGCAAGCTTGGGAAGACAACGATTAATTAACCCCAAGTGTTCCTTGCAGTGTTTAGGCATTTAGTTTACGGAGTTCGACCGGATCATGTGTGCTATGCTCATTTCGTATGGTTGAGTGTAGGGGTACCTTGCCACTCATCATTGGCGCTGTTGCCTGGGACTAAGTGTTTTTACGCCAATTAGAACATTAGGAAATCTTTCACATCGTTGTGAGCTGGGGGGAACCCTTGGGTTAATTAGTTAAACAAGAACATATATAACGGTGAATAGCACACCAGTAAAATGACTTATTCTCACAAAGTTAACTCACCTAAGGATAACACAGAAGACAGTCAGCATCATACACATAACCAAAATCAGCCATGTCCTAAACAATCTAAGGTGACATATACTCATCCCGATGAGTATGTGCCTAACTTTACTTTTATTCTCCATCAAGATCAACAACTGC